>VOMN01014571.1:0-10353 GCA_014899125.1 Orchestia grillus
TTACGCAATGGAGCAGAAAATCAAGACTCTCAATAATTGAGCATGTGGTAGCTGCAGGATATTGTTGATATATTATTTGTGAATAGTTCGATTCGATTGAAGACTGTATCACGTAAGTGGATTTTAATTTTGAATAAACTATAGCATTGCATCGCAACTTCACAAACTCAAAAATAGAACCTGTTAGCCCACCTTATCTACTACTGGCGGCGATACGATTCAATTCATTCTTATTTTTCAGTTTCGTTTGTATCTCTAAATTTTCTACTCGAAAAAATTGATAATAGAGCCTAATTTCCTAATATTTTTCAAACATGAGGAACCTCGCGATCATCAAAAGCCCCAATTTAGTCGTGTTGCACCTCTTCTGATCGTCACCTGCGCGTCTCAAACGCCCGTCAACTCCTTAAAATTTGTGTTTACGTCTCGCTTGAAATCCTGCTGCAATTTTTTCACAACGCTCGCTGAAATAATGCCAGAAATTTGTCAAAACTGTGCGTATCATGTCTGATATTACTCTCAGTTATTGCTAAGAAGACTCGATGAGTCTTCTTTGGCAATTCCGTTTTCGCATTGAGGGAATGATGTCTGGATCTGCCACGTGCAACACAAGCAGACATGGTGTATTTCGTTCTCTGACTTTACTTCTTTATGAGCAAATGGTTCCTTGCGTCCTGTCATTCTCCTGCACGATTGAAGGTAATGAACATATTAGTACTGATTTACCGGGTGAGAGAAAATTCTACCTACTGTACATTTTCATAAACCATAACACACTTTGTACCACGCCATTTTCGCACGATAACTTTGGGGCATGAGATATATGTATTCAATCAACAAAGTTCTTGCTCTAAACTATAGAGTAGAATTTTATACAATAATCAGCCGATAGTTTGTCCCGAATTCTAGCACGAGTTAGTAACTTTCATTTTTTTGTGCGGAAAAAATAGAGAATTTGGACTGCATGCTATGGAAAACTCTGAGTGTCCTTATCTTGCCATTCAAAGTTGAGGTTTTTTAGGAGTCTGGTTGTCGCTTTGCATCTCGCTGCAGTTTGTTCCTGTGCTGGAACCAATTGAGGTACAAAACTTGACGTTTTTCAGGCAGTTTTGGACTGATTGGATGTCATTGGAAGATAGTCTCTTTTGAACCAGCTATCCTGAATGAATCTGTGTTCAAGATCTTCTCTCATTGAGATAAGTTTGCGGAAATAATGAATTCGTTCTTGGAAATCTAGGAAAAGTGTTAGAGCTAAACAACACCAGGAGCAACAGCAGAGGAATTATACATCTCCCATTAACTACTCTTTGCGCTGTATTTATTCTGCTTGGGTGGGATTTTAATTTCTGCCGAGCTTAGATTGGTTGCGAAAAATGTGGAAGTATTCGAATGCCCATGAAAATAAATAGTCAAATTCCTTACGGGAAAACTATCCACGGAGAGCATTTTTTACGATACGGTATCTTAGCAATCCTACTACAAAGGGTGTCTCAAAAAAAGACTATGTCTAAAGCTCTGGGCAATCTAAATGTCTGACATATTCTGAATGACTGTCATTTCAATTGACGAGGGTTCCAGCGAGTTACACCTGGCAATCATCATCCTGAAATATAAGCATACAAGCATGTCTTTCTCCATTTAAATTTTGTAAAAATGGGAAAAATTGTTATCTATCAGCTCTATGTGGCTATGGTAGTCCAGTGTGACTGATACCTCAATACTTCAAGTGAAGGACCTTTTTCTAGGAAGTAGAAACAACCCTTGAACATGACGGACCCTTTTCCTCCTCCTCCTCCTCCTTGTATCGCCCCTTACAAAAAGATTTGGTCGAAGGCTTCATGAGGTCTTCGATAAACTCGACGGTGGGCATCATTGCTATAGGGACAAAGTAGTGATTCATCTGACCACATGACACTTTTCCACTCCTTTAAAGTCCAATGTGCGTATGGTTAATTGGCCCAGTTTAAACGAGTGGTCTTATCGGAACGAGTTAACATTCATAGTTTACGAGTCACTCTACTCCATATATCCATTGCAAGGAGTTCCCTTCAAAGAGTTCGTTCAGAAACTGCAGTAGAAGAGCAGCAGCAGTGAACAGCAGTAATTCCATTCATGACTAAAAACGATTCCAGTAAAAATTCGAGACACATAGCGGCGGTCTCTAGAGGTGAAAGTTTTTTTCCGACCACAATTTTGCATTGAAATGCAGTATGTACCAGATTGTTTCCACCGTTGGTAGACCTGGATAACAGTGAATCGTCAAACACCAGCGAATTGTGCTACTTCTTTCATCAGATGTTCCTTAGCCTGACTAAATGCAATGGCCTCTTTTTGCCTTTTCGAGATGGCTTGCTATCATGCCATCGTTGTCAAGCAACTAAGAAACAAGCCTATGTTTTGCCGTCTCTAAATGAAGACTGACGCCTGTTCAATACTTGCATATAACCTAAACTTCCTTCACATCTTAGAAAGCCCATTGATGAACGTAGTAAATAACTGGAGCTCGCATAGCAATAAGTGATTAATTTTTTATCCAGTGAGCTTATGTAAAAATCGCAAAAAATAAAACTGTTGAAGATATTTCACCTCAGATGTTCAAGTACTCATCCTTTAAAAAATGAACTCATTTGAAACCTCTGCATGCCTGAAGCACTGTGCCCTGTGCAAGTAAAACTGACGCGTAAGGCGTTTCCGACTTAATAATTATCTCACATTGATCGCTTTAAAAACCTCTACGCTGTGACAAACATGTTAGATAATAAACGTTAACGACGGAGTTCCATTGACCGTATAAATCCATACTGAAAATGCGAAACAAGTATCGAAGAAGAAAAATGTTCATATTTCAGGGAATACCATACTCAGTGCTATCATACCGAGTGATGAAATAAATAGGTTAAAAGTTTCACTAAAACATAGAACTATCAGAAATGTTCTTTCTATATCCATCCAGAGATTATCTCTTTCTAATCAATTAATTGAATTCTCCCGAAACCAACAGCAAAACCCATGACAGCCATTACCGATTGTGCCATAAAATACTTCAATGACACCGAGCGTCACCTCAAAAAACTCGTCTTTTTGCGTCCTCACCCCTAGAGCACAAGCGCTCCCGTAATTTTAGTGCGACGCACAAAGCGCTGCAGTCAATCTCGTGTAGCCCGAGGGGACACGGGCTTTATATTTTTATTTCAGCACCTCCCATAATCTTCTAAAATGCAGGCCAGCGCCACAGATCACCCGATGCCACTCCTGCCAATTGCTGGACTAGAGCAGCTCCGCACGTCCCGTCCAAAGCCGCACTCCGCAATATAACACCCGCCCTCCCAGTCCCTCATTCCTCGGATCATCTCCAAATGGAAAGAGATCCAGGATCACTTAGCGATGGAAAAAGTCCCATTTTCTGACCCAACTGAAATCGCCCTCGCCAAGATATTTTGCCGCCGGTTCTAGATTCTTTTGTCGTGCATCTGAAATGACTTTGAAGGTCGTGATATCGTCGGAATAAACACTAGGCTCTGGTTTATCTTTCACGTGTTTTTGAATTATATTTGATTCCTTTAAAATATTTTATTCTGTTCGTAAAAATTCAAATTGGAAGTGAAATATGCCAACGGATGTTCTAGAAATTCCAAACATACAACGGAATTTAATGCCTATACAGTAAAGTCTCCCTTATCTTATAAATGATCGCTTGAAATTGAAAATAATCGCTTCCTGATATGAAACTTATCGCTTGAGGGAATCTTCCCAGGCATGAAATGAAGTGAAGATATCTTCCAGCTGCATGCAGGGAACAGCGAGAAAATCTGCTGAGTTTAAAACAAAACGGTTAACTTTGCATTTGAAAAATATGGTCAAAATCAATGTATTTAAGCAATCATTTAGATCATTCATAATCGAGTTATAGGATTACTCAGTGACATGGCTCAGTCTCTTACTTTTTCAATGAATAAATGTTGAATATCGAACTGATGAAAAACATTTCCGTTCTTTGGGAAGGTTTCGTTTTTCACCAAAATTATCTTCAGAAAAAGGTGTTCATATTTAAAAATGCTGGACATGAGTATGGAAATCTGTGTTCTGGATACGGATTATAGAGACAAATTAAATAATATAAATGAGGCACCTCGCACAAAATAATCAAACCAGCGGAACTTGAGTGGTCATTTAAACTTGGATTGTTAGAAAAAATGTAAATAGATTGTAGTATCTGCAGGTCCGAGTCCAATCAATGGCAAACCCTTTTTAAATTCGCATTAAGAATAGAATGGTTTAATCCCAGTGCAAGGCATCGAGTTTTACTATGCACTAAAGTGGTGATTAATCTTCCATTATTCTATTAATCTTTCATGGCAATTAATCATATCTTTCTGTCAATTGTCTGTGACCTTGAACTGATACCTGGTTTCGCCGATACAAGCCGCAGGACGCTGTCTGCCTGATGTTTATCAAGAACGCAAAAGGCGAGTGGAGCAGTTTTGAACCTAAATAATTTTGAGTAGAGTTGATTGACTTGAAAATTATCCTAACTTGGAGCTGCGGGGAGAATCTCTGAACAAAGTAGAAATGTTTTCTACTAGTGCGAAAGGTAGCAGGACCACAAAGCGGTAATTTATGTTCACAGGTTTTTAATCCGCAGTCAATGCTTTGGACTTTACATTACAAGTGCTTTCCAGTGTTTTTCATAACTGATTTTTAATAAATTTCATTATAAAAAGGTTAACTACAGAATAATTTTTCAGTAATGTCGAATGCGCAGCAAAAGAGTCATCGGAAAAACAAATTCTAAAAGCTCTTTTGACCAAAACAAGTAGTCAATCAAATTAAGTTTATATGTTATAAGTTCAATACGCTATAGGTTAAAAAATCGAGCCTCACTCTTAGGTTATTGAACGTGTTCTTGCCGTTATCTGATGTTCCGAAACGCTGTGAGGTTTTCTCGACTTGTACATGTATTTAAAAAGATGTAAAGATTATTTTCTTCAATATCAGAAAACTGGATTTGGAACAATGCACTAGAGCTAGACCATTCTATCCATGATGAAAATTGTAAAATCATAGATCATTCCCAAGACTTAGACCAGCGGATACTAGAGTTTATTTTAATTTTTCATATCAATTACAATTTAAAACACCACTCGAGTTTTACTGATTTGAATATTTGCACTAAGTAAATTATTTATGCTGTTTAATTCATTTCACTCTATCGTATACAAATACAAATTTTCTTATTTTTGTCCATTTTGATAAATGAATTTTAGATGTATTTCACCTGAAGTTGATTTTTCCAGAAATCGAAAACTTGCCAAAAAACGAAAATAGTTTTCGTTCGTTTGCTGGACTTATTTTTCTTGATAAAACACCGCTTTCCGAAAAGAAAATCAATCTCCGAATAATGCTGAATATGTGATATATTTCAAGAAAATTTCTGGCTTTCGGACATTTAATACCCTAGCCGTAAATAGTGACTTGTTTTTATTAAATAACTTTTGTCAGTACGCCTATTATAACATATGACCAATTGATTACTATTATAGTTCATATGATACGTATTTATAGAATGGTAATGGTAATAGCAATTACCCAAATTAAAGTATACCATTACAGAGCCATTTTTAGAGCTTGTTCTATGATGCGACACGGCCATTCAAGGCAACACGAGCGATGAGTTCCATCTCATCTGAATGTCAGCCGTGTCATGTGACCGTCGGCCGATCGTCAGCCGGATGTTTTCATGTGACTGTCGGCCGATCGTCAGCCGGATGTTTTCATGTTGATCAGAACCGGCTGAGAGATTTCATAAGCCTCTCTCACAGGACAGGCAGTCAAAAAGTTCAGCGACGGATGGTCTGAAAACTTCATTTAAAAAGTAATTCTTCCACCAGAGATCCTTAATTGTATCCATACGCTCTCGTGACCTATGTTTCCACCGCTAAAATCTGTCTCTGTGAAATTATTGGTATGATTTCTGACACGACGAAAATTTTAGGAGTTGTTTAAGTATTTTTTGACAGCCCTTCACATTTCGATTATTCAGAACTGTTGCGAAGACGTCTGGCCAGCGCCCAGAAATAAGGTGAATGGCTGCCCATCTCATTTATTTATCTTCCTCTTATGAAAGTTTTAGAATGTCATCCTGCTGAACAGATCTGTCAAAGCAAATCTTTTCTGAAACAAATAACCAAGGATTGTTTTCTTACCAATTGATCAAATTGTTGTTGTTGAAGCGTTCTTGTTCAAGGGAGCCTGAAAACATCGATTGATTATAGATTTTTTTTTGTATTTTCGAGAATTATACCACTGCATCGAATGAATTTCTACTTCTAAGCCATACGATAAAATTGTAAAATTGTGAGCATCTTATTACCAGTACTCCTCCTGTCATTATTTGTATTCGCATTGTCTTACATATTTATATAGTTCATACACCTATTAGCTAACTTCTGCCATTATTCATATTGCTAATATCACTATCACTCTATTAACCCATTTCCTACAACTTACTTTCATATTATACTCAATTCCTAAACGTCCCCTTTTCTTGAAAATCTTTTTGTTGCTGCAAATATGGTACCCTGCGAGCCCGTCCTGTGAAAGGCAGGTGTCTTGAAGGGGGGTGGAGGGGAGGCAGCGGCGGGCCCAGACCTGGAAATGCGGAATCGGAGTTCGCAGCGAGCCGGTCGGGGAGGACTGGAAATTCCAAGCTTGTTTAGAGAGCCTCCTGTGGTATTGGGAGGCCGGGAACGACGTCCTGTCCAAAATATGATTGACGTATTCTTCTAAGTCAAGACAACATAACATCGCAGGCCTCGAGCGAAGCATGGAAATAGTCTTCAATAGACCGAGCGTCGCCTGAACTTTGGGATGTTCCATAAAAAGCGCCGTTTTTCAAGTGGACGGCATTTCTGTGTTTTGAAATTTGAATGCATTCTTTTACCATGCTTACCATCTTTTTTATTCAGATTATTTATTTACTTTTTTGAAAATCTGTCTTTGCAGCTCGCTCTAGGGCAGTTTATAGTTAAGCAAAACATTCCGGTGGTGAAATGTTTTATTTAAATTCAGTTCCCCTGCAGATCACGCTATATATGATACAATAGAAATAAAGTGCAAAGTTCCCCACCTCAGATTGTTTCATGTTCCTGAAAGGATATGCAAAAGGGAAAGAGCACTGAACGAAAATATTTTTGAACTCACGGTTCCAAATTTTCCAACCTGCTTGATATTCGTGCGGCAAAGACGACGCAAACAGACGCATTTGGCAACATCGTCTCTCACCACGAAGGTCAAACTTTCATAAATGATTTCACTGGTAAATTCTTCCCTTTACAATCATAAGTGAAAATCATTTCACTTAAAAAATTATATCAATTCATCGTAAATCTCACAGACATATTCTGAACTCCTCGTAGGGGAAACGTAGATTCTTTATTGGTATTTTCACAGTAGAATTCTTAACTTTTCATTAGTAAAGGCATATTCTTCACGGACAATCTTACAGGTGAATTATTTGCCTCTCACATGTAAAGAAAAGTTCTCCATTGGTAATGTGTACAAGGGGTTACGAAACTGAAACCGCTGAGGATAACAGCCACATTCCTAATTTTAAAAAAACTTTGAAAAGCTAAAAAAAAAGAAAAAACATGCTTTGGCACTTTACTACTCACGTCAGTAACCGAAAACAAATTTCTCCCATTTATATATTAATCCGCTTGTACTTACTTCCGTACCTACCGTACCGACACGCTTCACCACTTTTCAAGTGAAATTTTAGGTCTCGAGCGAAGTATCCTGTATACGGGTTGCATGTTTGCTATAATAAGCCGGTTTTCGCGGCACATTTTCAGTTTCCCTCATAGAGTTCAGACTACTCGCATCATCAAGAAGAAAATTGCTTCCAAGACCGGACTATCTCTGCCCTGAACCTTCAACCTCTGTCCAATACATGAGAGGACCATTTCTCATGGGCTGGTTCATATAAAGTTTGTTTAACTAAATATCCTTGAAATTTTCACGGGTCCTGCTAGTAATGTATAAAGTCAGCTTGATGAATTTCAATGCGATGCGCTCCCGACACGTAGCATTCTTTATAAAATTAGTGGGCGCGTCTGCAAGGCCTCCCAATGCCTCGCGACGGAAATTTATAGACTTTTTATAATTCCTCAAATTTATTTCCTGTCCCGTGTGAGTTAAGGAGTTCATGGAAAATTTGTATATGTGCCTTTTAAACTAATGTAGCTCTTAACTTTGAATGTCAAAGCTGCCAAAGTTGTCATGACTGAGAGTGGTCAGTTCTGAAGTGATCTGTTCTGTTAATTGTTCTACTCTTCACCTCTTAGTAATGATGAGAAACCTGAAGAAAGACTTTATAACCATCTCTATAAATCATCATCAATCTATCCATCATTCATTCTTCCATTCATCCATCATCCATCCACACCCCTATGCATCCCCCCATCCATTCATCCATCCATAAATCCATTCCTCCAAGCAAATTCTCTTCTTAAGCTCGCAGAATAAGGTCAAATGATCAAGAATACATCGGAACGAGACGTCTTTAAACATCATTGCGAGCATGAGCTGACTTGGAGTTATGCCCTGCGCCTCTCCGGGCCGTTCTGCGCCATTCTATCATCCTCGGGCTACTCTCGGCCAAGTCAGCATCTGGCAGCGCGGCTCCATCGATAATGCACAGTGGCATTGATTCCGGTCTTTTCGAATGGATTACGCGGCAGCGGAACCCGGAGTCAACATTTATATTTACGAGGATCGTAAGAGAAAATTTTCAAGCGGCGACTTGGAATCAGGCAAATGGAAAGACAAGACTTATAGCCCTGTAAAATAGACACAAATCTTGAAGCAGGCTCCATGGAGTGGCGACTTTGAGAATTTCGTACGCAAGCCTATTTTGAAGTGATACGTGATTTCATTTCCACAGGAAATTTAGGAGCGAGAACTGATATTTATTGCATGAACGCTAATGTTAACGTTAAAATCTTTATTTCCACAGCACATTGTGAGTTTCTATTCAGGGTGTCTCAAAAAAATGTATACCTCACTTTTAAGTGATAATAAAATGGATCCCAATGTACTGATTTTATCACACTTGGTCTCATTCGACGCAGAAATTCATTCTGTGTTATACCTTTGCTGAAATTTCTGCAAATTTAAAAAAAGCTTTACACTTGGAAAAAATAATTTCTTCCTCACGTACTTTTTGGATTTCCTTGAAGCATTTCTGAAACTACATTAATATTTTCTTGAGTTCTAGCACTTCTTCGTCTACCACTTTTTTTCTGGTTCAAACTGAGTACAGTTCCATCTTTATTGAATTTGCGCACAACACGATACAAGGTTAATTTAGTTGAAGACGCTTTTCCTAGAAAAGATACTGAAAATTGCTGCACCACTTGTTAGAAGCTTTTTGTTTGATCGTAGCTCTTAACCAAACAAATTCACTGATTATTTGTTAGATACATCTTGAAGGGATAGGGTTAAGCTTAAATAAAAATATTTCTAAACAAATTACAATAAATAAGATTCAGTATCATATCTTCAGTTATTCATAAAATTTATTTTTCAATGCGAATTAGAGTGTCCTCGGATTCCGGACAAAGTCCATTTCGAGGTGTCACCGCATTAATGTTTTCCAAATGCAAAGCTTCTTTAATTTGCAAAACTTTTGCAATCTTGTGACACAAAATGAATTTCTGCATCCAATGAAACCAAGTATTATAAAATCGGTTCATTGGGGTCTATTTTATTAGCACTTAGAAGTGAGGTACACATTTTTGGGGACGCCCTGTATAGTTTATTACATTTACTCACACATTCAAAATGTTTAACATTGCACTGTCAGGCCCCATACCCTGGTGAAGCAAACTTTATTTCACAGTTATCTGATCTTTTTTTTTACATAATTAAATTTGTAAAATTTTATCAGGTATAGCGGAAATATGTGTTATAGAGTAGTTTTTTTTAACGTTTTTACTGGAGTTGCATTGTGAGCAAACATTCTAGCTTGCCATGATGCACATACGATTCGATAGTTGTAAAAAGGTCGCTTGCTTATGTTAAAAACGAACATTCTGATGCTAGTGAGTGAATTTGAATGACTGTGATACTATTTTAATTTTGTGCACCTTCTTTCATCTCCCTTACACAGATGCAGTGAGTAGTAACACCGATGGTGGTCTCGGAACACAGGTAGGAGTTAACGTCTCCGTCTTTGATTGTCCTGCCATCTTATTTCAAGTTTGCTCTGATGCCTGTGCGTGATTGGTATCTGACCGCATGGGTAAAACCCTTGGCTTGTTCCTGTCGTCATATTTTATTCCGTTTTACTGAACT
>VOMN01014574.1:0-16637 GCA_014899125.1 Orchestia grillus
CTGTACACCCCACACCTGCACACTGTACACCCCACACCTGTACGCTGGCAACACCATCGACATCAACGTTGTTAGCAGCTGTAAAGTCAGTATAACACTCTCAGTACCAAATAAAGTCAGTACTAACACAATCAGTACAACACTGTTAGACGTAGTACAGTACACAGTTCACCACAACTCACAGAAGTACAACAGCAGTAAAGCTAGCAGGAGCTTTAGCGAGATAGCTTTTGCCTATGAAGCTTTAAAAATGTTCTATGTTTTTATTTATTATCTATTCTCAATCCGTTTCTATGTTAACTTAAAGGGCAGTTTAGAGTAACTTAAATTTTCATATGAAAATCCGTAGACTTCAGTGAGATCTGTATAGTTAGAGGCATATTTTTATACGCCGTGGTGTGTAAATGTCACACGGCTCATAATAGTATCGCACATTGCATTCGACTCACATTTGTTAGTCTTCTTTTCAAGCAAGTAATGCACACTAAGTGTGTGAAAATTCATCGTATTTTCTCCTAATGGATATGTCACACTCGAACTTACCTCCAGCACAACTTCCTCCCACTTCCCCCTTTGTCACACGCCTAACCCGACACTAATCGTCCAACCTGTCCAGCACGTCCTGAACATCTAAAAGCTCTGCAGATAGTCCTCGATGTGTGTCTTACTAGTTTTATTTTCGACTCGATTTGAGTTCAAAGTGTTTTATTCAGCAAACGTATTTGTGCTACTTGTGTATTCTCTTTACTCAAAAGCATCTTCATATTTCGAACACCTGAACACTGAGCATGTCGACCTCATTCGTTAACTAGCTAGCTGGGAACATGAGTCCTTCCATCACGACTCCTCGTTTGCCACGATCCAACCGTGAGGCTTGTGCCACACTTCCGTGCTATTCTCTCTTGTACCTGTTGTTGCTTGCCCTCGTCTACTCTCAGTCTCCTTACTTTCGTATCACACAATGTAGTAAAAAATATCATAGCCTCTCACAGAGTTTTTCGTGCTTTAATTAATCAAACAGAGTTTAATTCGTAAAATACATCAAACTGATGGATTCTAATTAAGAAATTCAAGTTCCGGAAAAATAATCTTTATTTTAGAATTTTCATCTTCGTAGTCGAGGAAAAAAATGAAGTCGCTACAAAATATCTTATCACGACATCCCACGCGAAAAGACAATATGTAGAATCCGACAAACAAATGTCATCGTGTTGTCCAAACAATTCCTATCCTCTCCAAAGAATTGATTGGAAGGAGAAATTCTCCTAAACACGTTTCTCATAAGTTCACGATATGCAAGATACATTCGTAGAAAAGAGTGGGTTTGCAGCATCCAGTTTTCATGAATGAGCCGACAGCGGCTACTGGATGTCACGGCTTATAAAATCCCTTGCTGCCGAAACTGAAATTTCGATAAATTCTCTAACACAACAGAAAATATTGGCGGAGTTCGCCTAGCAGTCAATAGCTTGGGCATGTAAGTGCATTACTGGACAGCATTACGCGGCATTAGGACGTCATTATTTTTAAAGAGACCTCTAACGAGTCAGAACAGCTCTCTTAGTTGCTATTTCGAGTTCTCTGAAGCAAACACACGTAGCAATTTACCTTCAAATTGCTCGAGCCTCATAATGGGATAAAAATAGAAAAATCAGTCATTCTGGAAAACACTTTGAAGTAGTTCCCAAACTAAGCCTCATGGCCTGACCAACGCAACCCTTCTCAGTTCTTCAAGCTTCAAAGAATATTCACATCATCACCACCGTTATGCGCAGCGACAGCAGGTGGCCGGGCACCTGGCCCTCGATGCCCACAGTGCTATGGTTCAACGTTTACTTTACCAACGTAAATGGAGACCATTATCTCCAATTATGAGCAATTGAGCGCAGGCAGTAAAATGGTGGAGGACGAAGTGGGCAGCGCTGGGAATAGCGCGCTCTGAGGACACTCCTGGAGCTTCTATTAGAGTTCCAGCGATGTAGGTTTCCCGTTGTCGTTACGCGACACTTTGGGCACTATGAAGTCAGGAGCCGAGTTCTTGCAACGTTCTTGTGACAACTTACCAATCGGTATTGTGCTCCGAACGTCTCTCTAGTTTCGTAATAATAATTATTCAAATTTTGAAACTTAGTTTAAATTAGTATTTAAACAATCATGTTCTCGATTTCGACATGATGGTTTCCTTAGCGATTGATATCTGCTGGCTTCAGTTGAAGGGTTCACAACTGCGCTCATGAGCCTGGATCCCATTCTAAAACTAGAATTTAGGCTTTCCCCTCATATACACTGTAATCATAAATTTAATTTTTTCTAATATACATACTTCCTCAACTTATATAATTTTTTATAATACTGATTTGACGGGGCGTTCTAATTAGTAAAAACGTTATAAACTTTCTGTACACAAGCGTACTTTACCCTACGGCAAAATAGATATGCGCAGCTAATAAATTCACAGCTCCTCGTTTTGTAAGAACGACTTCAACGGCTACAAGAGGAGCTGATAAAATACCTTTCATCTTCTTTGCAGAAATACTTCACCAAGGTTCATTCCATGACACGGAACTCTACGTTACGCTTTTGACAGCCTCTGCAAAAATCGAAGTGCGCTGCCCATGTCCGCCCCACAAAAACACCACTGAAGCAGCCGACTAATGAACGGCAGCGTGAATTTGACATTTTGCAGTGAACACGAGCGCGTCATTCCATCAACCGACCGCTCAAACTTACGCAGAGCTTTTCAGAGCTTTTGCGGAAGCTTTGTTTGTAAGCTGGCCCATTGGCGCTGGCTTAGAGTCTCAGGGGCTCAGCAACTTCATGTCGACAAAGTAAGCTCAAAGTAGATTATGGGGCTAGCGACTGAATATTTAAATACAGCTGAGACAATGGAAATTATTTGAATTAGAAATCTGTACTCATCACACAATCATAGTGTTTTAGTGTATTAATTTAATGAGGTTTCCTAGCCTAAACTCGCAATCTTCCTTTATACTTAGGGCTTCTTGAGTCAGAATGACTATTTCCATCCCTAGGTAACAGCAGAAAAACTTATATTATTGATAGTTAAATTCAGTTATTTAACTAGATTCGTCCTTTCACAGAGACGAGGAAAGAGAAATGTAAATTCGAGCTTAGATGTGTCCACAATAAACTGACTCTCCTGTGCGTCTAGGAAGCATCTAACTATGGCTCTACATTGCGACAACGTTGTACAATCTTAAGCGAGCTCGAGGTACAATACACTGGTAAAGTTACAGGCCAGGTATGTTCAGTTTTTGCACTTGTAAGGCATTATTTCAGGAATAGATTCATCACAAACAGTTAAACCCTTGATCGGCTAGAAGGACCTTACTGGCCTGTTTCATAAGGATGCAGCTATGGTGTCTCGTGATAAGCCCAGTGGTGTCTTACTACATACATATGTACATAAGACTGCAGTTAGTCCTCCATACGATGATAAATGTGGCGTAATTGCAAAAATAATTCAATCGATATGAGGCTCCATTACTGTTATAATCAAATCAAACTTGAAAATGACTCCGAATGCTGGAGATCAGATAAAGAAGCACATAGACAATCGTAAAACAGACAGCATGTTCTTCTAACATGAAACTGCTGCACGCTTCTTCGATGAGTGGCCTTAAAACACGAATGGAACGGAAAAACCTTATTCAATACCCTCATACGTGACCTATAAAAGGCCCAGGTCTATTTTTTGTAAAAAGATTTTCCAACTAGGACTAATGAAAAATTTTATCCGAGCGAAATGCAAAAGAAATTCTTTCTATGCCTCCGTGAAGCGAGTAAATTTCTTAACCTTCCCTTTACTCTCGATGCTGAAAATCAATGCTCCTGTCAAGAGTGAAGAAATGACATTAAAAAGATGCGCATCAGTTTTCACTGTGGCATCTGCAAACTTATTTTCATTTGGCGATATTTTCCAGTTGGACACAGCGTTAGGGTGCGGTCCACATGATCCAGCCATCATCGCAGTGCAGGCGCAGTTCTCTAGTTCATGAGTCTCTTCACTGCAGCGCGCAAGAACATTTCAAGGAGCTTACGATCATTTAGATTTCCGTCCTCCGTCTCACTCTTCCTGCTCACTTCTCCCACCGCGCCTTTCCACCCCATTTACTCCTGCGGGTCTCAAGATTCGGCACAAGTCCTCACAAATTTGAGGCAGTCATTACGGAATAAGTAGACTGCAGGACAGGACTGCTCGGGTGAGACAAGCTCCATTGTAACGCTGCGGTGCACAAAAGCTGCTGGCACCAGACTCGCACCAGCTGTCTTGACCAGACGCACAGATGGCGGCACACCAGAGCATCCGGCCAGGTAAATGAATCTATTTTGCCCACATCAAGCCAGGCTTGGACTGACGTTCTTTTCCTGAATACCGACATGGTGAGCACCTCAAGCGATGCTTATGCATCGAAGCCTTCAGGCAAAGTAGCAGGCTTGCACCTGAACAGGTGCACGGGCTGTTCAATCCAGGTTTGCTGGCTACTAAACAAGTGTGCATGCACGAGTTATGATGCTTTGAGCTATGTGCGTTCATTATCGCCGTCTGTTTTATGCCACACATATTGCTTGATATGTATTTCAAGAACGAGAAAAGGAGTTCAGTTAGTGACATGATCTGTAGCTCGAATGCTGCTCCATGTACCAACATTTTAAATATTCTTCAGTTTTCAAGGCGTTTTCAAAATTAGCGGAAAATAGCCTAGTCATTCAGCGATCACCAATACATGCGTGTATAATATTAACGTGCTCAGAACAAAAAGTGTGAAATAGCTGAAATTTACAGAGTAACAATCAAATTCGTGGTGTTTAACAATCGAATTGGTGGTGTTTAACAATCAAATTGGTGGTGCTTAACAATCAAATTGGTGGCGCTACTTGCGATGCCCCACAATTCCCTTGCAATAAAGTGTCTTTCTTGAAACGCGCATGAATCTTCTGACAAATTAGCCAATTTATGTGCGTAGCAGAGTTGTGGGTTGTGCAGTGGATGCACTTAGCGAAACTTGAAATCATAGTAGCGGTACTTTGTAGTAGCCTAGGAATAAATGCAGGTCTGCTTCTTTTCGTTCATATTTGGCAGAACCCTTCACCGCTTGCACACAAACGTCCTAATTTATTTTCGTTCAGATTTGGCAGGAGTATTCACCGTTCGTAAACAAACGTCTTACGAGGCCATCGCAAGACGCTCGATGCGGCGCCAGAGCCTCACCGCCTGTCATGATGTCGATAGTCGGTTGAAAAGAGATGGAAATTTAAAGAAGCGTGAAAGGAGCAAAATTTAAGTGATCTGAAGCTCGGTTACCTTTTTCTTTGTCTTTTTTTCTTGCAACGACTGCAATGCCTTTCATTTTACGTTTTTTCAACGCCTACATACTGCATCTTACCCTGGAATAGAAAGGTTTAAATAATTCTGGAGCTGGCCACCTTTTTTCATTACTTTTTCTTCCTTGCAACGGCTAATATTTTTCAACTTTTTCTTTATACTCAACACCTTCATACTGCATCTTGCTTGACCCTTGTTACAAGGACATCAACAATGCACGCAGCCCTGTACGCCAAACAAGTGGCTTGCGGATTTCTTGCCAGGAAAGAGTTTATTTCCTACCAACATATTGACAATTCCTGCGAATTTCCTTGCGTTTTCCGACTCTCCTATCCAGTCATGCACACGACCACACTCACCGCATTTGGTTCGTCAGCTTTATCCAGCCTTGCACTTGAGACGCGGCAAAAACACAGCCCCGAGCGTCTCCAAGGCAACCAGAAGGCGCTGCACACTTCCGCCCGTGCGTGATCTACGCCCTGACCCTCTACTGCTACTGCTTCTTTAATGCGCTAAATATAGGGCGGTCCACCCAGGGCAACGAACGGCCGGTATCCTTTCCTGTAGCATGTCGTCATGCAGAGGTGCTGAGTTCCAGCAGATCAGAGTGTTGTTTTGTAACAGTGATAGAGGGAACTGACGCTGGTATGCCCTCGTAGCGGCATCAGCCTGGTAGTGTCGTCCTAGGGATGGGGAGCTGACGCTAGCATGCCGTATGAGTGGAGATATGAGTACTTGCGTGGCTCGAGCCCCGCTTGATCACCTAATGGTGCATGTGCGACAACCATATATTAGGAGCCTCAAGGCCTATACGCATCTACGCCATAAAAACAAGGTATCAGAGGCGAGAGAACTAAGGAGCCTCGTTTTCTGCCGTAATATTTTTTCATAAAAGTATTACCCTCTCGTACAATGGAGGGCCTTAGTATTCAATCATTTATAGCAGTTTCATGAAAGCGCTATTTTTCGTTTTATAGTTAGGCATTTTCCAGAAATAGACTAACTAGAGCCTAGAGCTCCCCAGGTATGCACCTTGAAGACATAGTCAAGAGGTTTCAAGCCCTACAGGGTTTTGATTGCGTTACAGGTGCTGAAACTGGTCACTTCAAAAGGCCAAATGATGCCAGTAGCGTCCCAACAGTTCCACAAAGCAGTCAAATTCATGCGTCTGATGCTGTTGTGTGTGAAATGTTGTTATGAACGATTATTTACTGTAAATGCAAGAGGGACTCTCACAGATCATATACATCTTATGTAATTGATCTGTGGGACTCTCGATTCAAATAGGTGAAAGAGGAAGTGCCGATCTTAATTAACATCTTACTGAGCTGCTATTGATGTGATATGTTGTACTTTATAAACAACAACGTAATACTACAGTTATTAATACTTGATCTGTATACATCTCCGGCACACGATGCTGAGAAAGTATTTTAATAAAGAGTGTTTCCACTTAGTATTTAATTCACAAGACAAAATACGTTCGACTGCTCAACATCAGTTCAAATATTCCTATGCAAGGAATAAAGTCAAGCACTACAATTGTGCAAAATTACAGCGCAAACAAAAGTTCGTGCTGGCAATATTCCATGGTCGTCTCATTGGAATATTTGGTTGCCATGCATCGCTGTGACGGCGCCTCCTGCAGCTCCCAGTTCCGACATCTCCATTAAATATTTAGCTCGCCGTAAACGTCGAGCCTTTGATCATTAATAAGAGTGGGCATAAACGAGCAAACATTTCTGGTTCTTTATGCATGCCTCATCAAGTATTGAATGACTAAAGAACACTGGCGGTGAAGTTATCTTGAAGTTCGGAGAGATTAGCTGCAGCTGGAGCGAGCGTCGCTCTGAAGCCACGCCGTCACTGCGTATGACCATCGACCAGGTCTCGTCCAGACGAGCGAATGAGCTTTACTCTTGCGAATAACATGGAAAAGCTACAAAATTGGTGTTCTATTTTTAGGGAAAGTTGCCCATCTGCGTGAGACGCAGTATAAATATCTCCCTATTGCTGCGTGGGTGACAAATTTTATTGCAGCTAAAAATATCTTAATTGAATCGCGCAATAGAAGCAACTCTATTATACTGGTATCAAAGCTTGTGACTTATTTCTTTTCCATAAACTGGAGTGTTTGTGTTTGCAAAAAAGGCTGTAGTGAAAAAGGTATTGCGACTCTTGTGAACCTGGTCTGAAGGGACAGCGACGAGAAACTTTGTGAGTATTTTCTGAAGAGCTCGAGCCCGACCAGCACATGAGAACACGATAGCTGCATACCTAGCTCTCAGCAAATGAAATTGTTTTTGCTGAAGGATTTTTTTACTTTGTAATTAAAGGTAGAAAATACTCTCGCTCTCTTGTCTCTGAGAGGAAGTCGACGTGGAATCTGAGCGCTTCCGCAACAGTCTGCGTCGTTGCCATGGGAACATTTACGCTTCGAATACGGAGGAAAATTTCTTGCATCTTCTTAACAAAATTCTAATGCAGCGAAACGATTTTTTACGGAAAATATTCCCTGAAAGAAACCTGAGTACTTAAAATAGAAATTGGGAAAATTGAGATCTTAAAACAACTGCCAAGCAGGTCTTGCTCATTCGAATCCAAAACGCCTCGTGCGCTCATGAGTCGGACGAATTGGCCAAGTTCAACAATACGCCAGCATATATGTTGTTGACAAATGTATTCATTCTTGCAGAGAATAAATTTTTCTTCCGCGCTATCACAAACATAAAATTTTGAAACTGGAGTTGAAGTTAATAAATTGATCAGTCCGTGAGGGATCGAAATGTATTCCATTAAATTCTGATGGCGCAATCTTCTGATGGTACTCAAGAGAGCACCACATTGAAATTGAAAATGGTGATGGATGTAAAAGTAACACGATTAAGTTAGTAACGAGGATTGAGTTTCGAACAAACGATATTCTATTGGGCAAGTAGAAAGAAGTTAACTTTTTGAACAGAAGTTCCGAGAACGAAACGGGCAAATAAATGCAATGAAGAGAAATTACATAATTATCACTATAGTTCGAACTATATTAAAAAACAAGTATGCACCAATGGTGGAGCTACTTGTAGACTATAGAATAATTCACTGTTTGTGTATCATTTGGGTTTAAATCAGTAATACAATTTATTTATGGGGGTATGAAAGCGATGAACGATAAAGTTTTTGTATACATAAGCCGTTTCACTCAGAAAATGATGAATTTTCTGGGTATGTCAATATTCCCTCGTCAGCTCAGTGCTGCGTAGATATGCGGCGTGTGAGGAAGTGCGTCACTTTGTGATCTAGTACGAAATAAGTGTATTGAGTGTACTCTTCACAGTAAATGATGATTTCAGCTTAATACATTGATAAATTAGTTCAAAGTTAGGATAAGGAGTTCTTTACGTTCTTCACACACTCTAATAAAGTCATATGAACGAATAGAAGCTGCAACGACAGGTTAGCTTTAGTTTGATAGCACTTAGTATGGGAGCTGTAAAATTTACTCTACTTTTATTTAAATTTCTTACTTATTTTTATTTTCTCTGTAGAATTGGTAGGCAATTACGTAAGTTAAACCTTTCGAAGGAAATTCTGCAGACTCCCATTACAGTTATCACGGCTGACACACTCACGCACGCACATACCTACGGGATAAACTGTGATATGACTCAGAAAAGATGCCACGAGATACTTTAGACGCACATTCGTGTTGTTTTATGGCCAGCGCGTGACACACCTAGGAGTAGCATGCGACACATTTGCTCTCAGCTCGGCCTATAGGGGCAGAGAACTTTTCAAGTAGCGGAGAACTGAATAATGCGATAAGCGGTTGGAGCCAGAGACAGTGGCTTATGCAGCGGTGTCCAACATATGAGGGGCTATTTCTGAACAAGTGCACGCATGAATTACGCCACTGAAGGACAGAGCTCAATTCAGGACAGATTCTTGGAGTACTCGCAGGTGTTGACGACTCCGCCATGGGCAGTTAATCCCTTCCTGCCCTCGTGCAGAATTCGGTACACTCAAAAGAGTTACTTTGACATCTGATGTGTGTTTGCACAAACAAAAATGGAACGTACCAACATGGAATATTATCCTGATGTTTTTGCGGGTCTTGTACTAAATGTAGCACTCATGTCCCTTCAAGAGAAAATGTACATATGGTGCAATATAATGTTAAGCCATTCCAAAATAATTTTAGGAATAAAGCGTTGAGATACCTCCTCAAGAAGGAAGCAGCTGTTGTTTAAGTGCAAGTCCAAATTTTTTTCTCCCACAGGAATATTAATGCTCGTATGGAAGAAACAGAGTCATATGACCAGATCAATTTGAATGATTGCAATTATTAAACGTTTGTACCTGACTCGTATCCTGAAGCCAAAAAGCAATCTCTAGTCACTCTCAATGCAGATAATTTCAGCCAAATGAGGCATTCATACAAACGCAAACACATGTTCATAAACAGAACACCTTCAGTACGTTTAGTCTGAACTTAAATCCTCTTGATCCTTTAACCGTAATATCCAAGATAAAACAAAAAATAACGGATTATCATTGTAGATGCAGTTCAAACGCTCTGTTACTCTAATATCGAGATGGCAATATTCGCTCAGCACGAAGTTATTGCAATGCTAAGGTGGAACAAGACGAGTCTCTCAGCACAAAGGCCACGAGGCACATCCCAAGTGTGCCCTACATTCAGTCTTAGCCTTGGCTTAAGAAGGAGCTTCAAGCGGAATTTGCCATTCAGAAGGAAGTCTGTGACCGAGCTTCGATTTCCTGGAAATAGGAACATTTATAAAGTAAGTCCGGATAGGCTCCCAAGAGGCTTAGGCGGAAATGTAACAACTCTCCGTGGCATTATGTACGTCTCGTTCTATATATTGACTCAGCAATATTGTTTTGTGCAAAGAGTTTCACCGATAGTCAAGGATTTAATCTACTGAAAAAGCATAAAATTACAGAAGTACAGTTACACGCATTGAAGAACAAGAAATGGGAATCACCTTTTCTTACCGCCTTCGCATTTTAAGTCAGCTATTGAGGTTGTGTTACTCTTTTTTGGGTTCCGTTTTTCGTTGAACAAATAATCGAAATAACATTTCCCGCTATCACGATCATCCTCTAGCGCAAATTTCTTGTAACACTCTTCTTCTGTTTGCGAACATGGAAATCCACATTGTTTCTTAAGTAGGCATGCATGGCGAGATTGCTTACTAAAAAATTTCCTCATTAGCGAACAATTCTCCGTCCAAGAGCTAAATGCAGATTTGCCAATCTGCATTTTTATGCAACGATAAAACCCACTACGAGACACAGAAAGCATGAAATTTTATAACGCTGTACGTATCTTTTCTGTTGTTTTACCTGCCTTGTCTTTAATACTGAGATGCACTGTTTTATCAATAAGGAATACATGTATTGTAGACGATTATTGAAACATGATCACCATCGCTCAATATTGGGATCCAAAGCGGTCAGCAACTTTACCTCTTTGTATTTGTCTAGCATAAACGCACAGAGAGCGTTCATATATTGGCGTCTGGTACTGCGTTTCCAAATTTGCTCGTGGAAAATTCCAGGACGCTAATCTTTAAGTCCATGATTGCTTAAATTCTACTGAAAACTTAAGACAATGAAGAAGTATCAGGAAATTATCAACCTGTTAGTGATGCAGTACGAATATTTTCCTGCCACAGACCGACCATCACCCACAAGCCAACAGTCTGCGTCTCCTTAACTTCTATTCGTTCTTTCTTCCCCTCCACCTACATGAAATTTTTGATATCTTACGTTAATCTTAAACCTTTTGCAGAGTAATTGCAAAAGGGCAACAGTGGTAGCGACACCTAATCGCAGTAAATAAATATCTCTAGCTCCAGAATTTACTCAGCGTGGGATATTACCTTTAGTTTTCACTTCCAATGGTTATGTTCTGAACAGACAGAGACTGAATAATTACCCTAATAATGTATCATACGCGTTAAAGCACTGAAAAATTATCTAATGTGGACAACTGGCTTGGCGTCCCTGCTGCCTCCAGCAGTGCAGCACCACTAAATTCTAACAAGATTTAAAAATTCTTTTTGTACCGAGTACCTTACATGGGACAGTTACAGTCATGATGATGATGCGTGATTATGATTACCCTCAACCTTTTACTGCCCCATTTATGATATACGTTGAACAATATTACAATAATTTATGAAGGTAATTACGGCGGAAGAACTTTAGCATTTGAGGAAGCCTTATGGTGGATGGCATACAGCTAGCTGAAAGGATAATATGAGAGCTCAAACCTCGTGACGCAAGCTTCGGATTAATTACGTTGGCTTGAGAGTCTCATCCGTTATTTTTCCTTAGAAAGACCTTATCTCACTCTGTCCGCCTTATTGAATACTGGTATGCATTTACGGCGTATACAAACCAATACGCAGCTGTATAATCTAGCTGTATTAGGTGAGTCTATATGAACGCGCAGGTTTTTCCTATATACCATTGATTATAACAATAAAAAGAATTCCGTGAATCAGGAACTCGTGCCAGAGTTTGTCAGTCTGAGTTCTTTGAAAATTGATACTTTGTGCAAGACGCGGGCCGCTGCATGGCACGGCTGATGAGCCATTCGTCGCGATGGCCGAGCAGCAGCGAGCGTCTCGGTCGTAGCAATCATCACGGAGCTGATCTCAAGCACGGTAATGAGGGGTAATGATTGCCTAATTGCCTAGCTGAGGACTTCGTTACGCGCACTTCCGAGATTGTATAACTCTTCAGGCCGCCAAGATTCTAGCTCCTGAGATCTTCGTTTCTAAGTGCACTAATTTTTATACGTATTAATGATGCAGAAGCGTGCGACTGTAATCCAATGTAATTTAACTGAAGAGCAAGTTCCAGCGTAATTTGTTCTAGCTTGAATATCATTGACAAAACAGTGAAGTTTACTATAGAATTGTAAGACGCCTGTAATGATGTAATAGCAAGATGCCTCCGATGCTCCGAACACCATTTGCTCTCTCGTTTACCAAATACACCCGTAATACATGAATTTTAGCCCGAGAGATTTAAAAGCCTGGCATTAAGTATATGAATGTACACTAATGTAACACTTGGTTTCCCTTGCTAATCTGAAACGTTTCAAAATTTTAGAGTGCATAGCCCAGAATACTAGCTTCTGTATTCCTGGTAGACAGGACGAGTTATTTTTCACCATTTTTCCCGCTAACCTCCATTATCTGTATACATCGTCAATGAATAATAAATTAGCCAAGTATGACACAGTACACGTGTAAATATTCCGAAAAATTGGCTAAAAAACGACTACTGTTCTTATTACAAATACATGCATATACAGAGTGTTAGGGAAAAAGAGGTACAAAATTTCACACCTGCCAGAAACTGACAAACAAAGTAGTTTCGGCCCCACGAAACTTTGTGAAAAAATTTGTTTCTTGAGGTATTAGAAGTTTATTGTTTTAAATGAGGAAATTTAAAAACAAAATTGCCAGTAATTATTTAATTTATCCATTTATTGTATTGAAATTGTTCAAAGTTTTCACAACCCACATCGATGCACTTGTGATATCTTCGACTAAAGGACTGAAAGATATTGTGGAAAAGGCCTGGCATTTTAGAAATATCGCCAAAAACCACTGCAATTTATGCCATCAGATCTTCCTCCGATTCCCCAGGTGTTGAATGAACAAGGCTTTTCGTGTGCCCCAAAAATCGATCAGTATCGAGGTGGGTGGTGAAAACTTTGAACAATCTCTGTAAAGTAAATGTATAAATAAATTATTTGCCGGGAATTTTACTTTTAAATTTCCTCTTTTCAAACATAAAACAGCTAATAATTTTGTTTAAACAAAAGCCAAATTTTGTTTAGCGAAATTTCGTAGAGGTAAAAGGGTTTAGTTTGCCACTTTTTGGTTGGTGTGAAATTTTGTACCTCTTTTGCCATTACACCGTGTAGATATTAGCAGTTATTAACAGTGTGTCTTATCACATTTAAATTGCTTCCTTTTAAGGTGAGATGTACACGTGTTAGCATATAAATATTCGAAAATAAGTGCAGTCGTCACACGCGAGTTCGATTTTACAATTCCGTCAGTTTCCGAACTTGTCATAGTATGACCAGGAGTAAAATATTCTCTATGAAGTGTGTTTGAACGGATTAATAAAATATTGAAACCAAATCGTTTCGTTTGTACTTCAAGATAATAAGATTTGTTTAAAACTGAAAGGACTAAAGACTAGTTTATTTTACTTTGAACAGTTAGGTCTTTTTGAGGCTTCTGTTGCAGCTTATAGTATAAAATGCAAAAGTACACTGCACAAAAATCATGGACTATTTAATTTTAAATACGACTCGTTAAATTACGATACGAGGGGCAATCAATCAGTTCTCGGAAAACTCCCAGCAAAATCTCCCAGCTCGCAATGTTTTCCTCCAGCAATTCAGCAAAGGCAGAATTTACCGAGGAAACAGGTTTTAAAAGTGAACAGATACTAACTGAACTTATCCAGAAAAATGTTCCCGTCATTTTGAATAATATACCTTTTAAATCTCATCTATCTGGAAAGTTTCATACTGTCCGTCTTAGACAGTAATTAGCGTCACAACTGAGCACACAGCAACACTTTCGGACACAAAGAGACACAAAGAACAAGACAAGAAGAACAAGAGACACAAGAGAACAAGAAGAAGAATAACGCAAGACACAAAGAAGAGCAACAGGGACCGATGAATGTCAACTTCGGACGCATCATTTGCTCACGCCGCTCTGTGCATCATTACGCTGTCACTCTCAAGCCGATGGCCATTGGGAGACAAGACCTAAATGCTGATCTCTTTGATGCTCTCAGGTCCCCCTTGTTGCAATGTTATTAACACGAGACTGGGGCTTCACAAATAGGGGCTAAACCTGTACTGATGGACTGGCATGTGAGCCATTGGTCAGTCATTCAATATTACTAAGTTGTATGTCCAGTCAAACAACAGGCTTACCGAGCAGCCTCTGAGTACTGCATGCATACAAAGTGTTTTGTTTGGATGTGAACGACGCTTGATTATTGAGCCGCTCAAGTGGCTGCATTTGTCCGATGGAAAGTGCTCTATCCACTTTTAAGGACGGCATTTGGTAACGGAAAGTTAGTATTCAAGCGGCGTATAATCTTCGAATAGTACTCTTCAATTAGACAATGCTAACTCTAATCTAAAATTGGAAATGGCGTTCTGTGATCATTGAAAAAATGCTTTATCACGATGAAAATAAAATAATGTCTATGAATTATCAAAGTGATGTATGCATGTTGGAAAATGCACATCAATAACGTCCAACTCAAAAAATAAATATGCATGGAGGTTGAAAGTGCTCTGACGCCACATTTGCTGACTAGTGCCCCGCGACATAACGTGTGTAATTACATATGTAGTCTGAGTCACTGAAGCGCTAGACAACATGAACTGCAACTATTGTTGACTACTGCGTGACAAAGACATTCGACTATCGATATTTATGCGATGTTGTTAGTTGATCACTGCAAGGGTGGCAGCCATTGATCTTCACGTGAAACCTCGTCACGATAGCAGAGCGACTGCATTTTGCAGGCGTCTGATAGAACAGCGGCAGTTTGTTCGGCAGACCATTCAGGCACGCGTACAAAGAAAACTCGTTAGCATAGTGCTTCTTGCAAATTCGACTGCAGTCGATCCATCAGTAAAGTATCAGCACCTCAAAGAATAGAGCTCGCTATCAGCGATTCTATGCCTTCGTGAAAAAGAGAATAGAAGATAATAATTGTTGTAATAATATGAATTGCACTGTCTGAAAGAGCTATTCAATTATCACAATTCTGTACGACATTATTACGCGGGTTCGTTCCATCGTTCATCCGTCCCTTCATTCCTTCCTGCCCGTGTCATGTTCTTCGATAATTAGGATACAATTTGCATCACATGAAATCATCAATATATTCAAGTCCCCGTCCGTATACAGGGTACGGCTATAGACTACATCAGCAACAGTTTTCGTATTAGGCGAAAGCGTTGAAAATAAAAGCTTTCAATAAAACTCAGATGTAAATGAATTAAAAATTAACATTATTTAAATCTAAATTCATACAATGGTTAAACAAGTTTTAAGAGATATTCTTATACGCTTAAAGAACGCGGTATTATGAGTCCTATGTCTGATGAGGCCCATTTCCATATCAGCGGGCATGTTGGTAAACAAAACCGCCGATTCTGGTGCGATGAAGCTCCTGGGATAATCCATGAGCAACCACTTCATCCACAGAAGGTTACCGTCTGGTGTGGCAGAACGAGTGCAAAAATCATTGGTTTATGTCTCAAGGATGTAGACGGCGCAACCGTGACAGCGAAAGGAGACTACTACAGACAAATGATACAGGAATATTTATTGCCAGAACTGAATGATCTCGACATTGGTGGCTCCAACAAGATGCGGCGATACCATATACAGCAAGAGAAACCATGGCCATACTAAAGCTGCTTCTCTTGGTCGTTTACTATAATTTTTTTGGTAATATTCCATGGCCGCCACGGCCTCCTAATTTAACCCCTGCAGATTTTTTCTTACGTATACACCTTAAAGGAAAGGCTAAGCATCACACTTACAAGAACTTCATATTTCTCGTGTCACACAGGACGCAAGAAAATACTGCCATAGAAGGAAGCACGACCTTTCTTCTATCCCTACAGAGCTCTCGCATCCCCCACAACGAGTCCTAGAGGCGCACTCATGGAGCTCCCAGGTATCATGCATACGCTGCAGGACAATACTTCCGAGGTGCCCTGCGACGGAATTGTTGGGTCCCGTCATTGCAGACAACAATGTATTCTGATTCAGAGGAAGGGTGCACTAACTCTGACACCAGCACGAACATCAGCACGAACATCGGTGGGCAATCAAAATCCCAGTGGAAGTTACGCAGCTTCTGCCGTGATGGTGGAGGTTACCTCTGTCGAGAGAAGCCATGGAATTCAATTGCCTATTGAGGACCGTTCATTGATTGACAGTTGCGCCCCCTGGAACGTGAAGATGCGGGAATTGATTTCAAGCAGGACTGGCAACTGCACTATAGGGGTGGCAACTGCAGTGTGGGCACAAAGCAGCGTGCGCTCGACTGCTCTAAACACTGCAAAATTGCGCTAGCACCGAGCGACACTCTTTGCACGTGTGCTTTCCGAGTGTCATTCTTACTAAATCAAGGTCGCTATGACCTCTAAAGCAAGGCGAAAATACAGGGTGACACAAAAAAAGAGGGAGGATGTATCACA
>VOMN01014578.1:0-15913 GCA_014899125.1 Orchestia grillus
GTATGGCTGTAATATGTGTGCGAGTATTGTTGTAATATGTGTGGCAGTATTGTTGTAATATGTATGCCAGTATTGTAGTAATATGTAAGCTGTTTTTTTTTCATATATGTGCCAGTATTGTTGTATCATGTACGTCAGTATTGCTGTAATATGTGTGCCAGTATTGTAGTTATATGTGTGCCGGTATTGTTGAAATATGTGTGCTAGTGTTGTTGTACATTTCCAATATTAGGCTGGCAATGCATTCGGAAATGCAATTTTGTGCAACGGTGTGATTTTGAACTCCAAACTTTACAATTTTGGATTCAATTAACCGATGTATCTTCTGTATTAACAACTGTATCTGCTCTAGAACGTCTGTTCTAGAACAGCTGTATCTGCTCTAGAACGTCTGCTCTAGAACAGCTGTATCTATTCTAGAACGTCTTGCCTATGTGGCAAATACTACACTGACGATGAACAGATTTCGTTTTCTTTATCTTACCCTTCGCATTTCAGGAACGTAGATCGCTTGAGAGTTGCACTGCTATTTTCATAAATATTCATTCATTTTGGACCCTTAAAAATTAGCAAACTAATCATTTTTTATAGATTCTTTCAATGAACCTGAAAAGTCTAATAATTATCAACTATTTACTTACATTCAATGAAAATTATAGAAAAATTGACACCTCATTTCTTTAGGTATCGAACTTTCAAATTTTGTTCCTAATTTTGGACATCACTGTACAATTTTACAAAAAAATACATTTAGGTTTTTCATTTATGAAAAATTCCTAGCCTAATGCGAGACCAGACTGGAGGTAGACATGATATTTATTTTCATTCCATAGATGATACCCATCTGAATTACACGGGAAGGAAGTTATCAAAATTAAATATAGCCTGTCTCTGAGCACAGCCATTTTTTACCTATAATCTTGGTGAGTAGTTTCGCGGTGTGAGAGGCCAGTGACATTAGCGCGACCAGGTTCAGTTTCAAATTATAAACTCTTGAAATGGTGAAATTAGTTCTACTTAAAAATGAATTCTTGGTCCATATACTATTTTTGGAGCTGGCAATTCTCTCGGGATACTTCACTAGATTTTTTTATTTTTGACCCAGGCTACACCAGCAAAGTTCGGTCGCAATCCAAACGAACAAAATGTTCTTCTGTTATTGGCTGAGATCATCACCAGAGCTCTCGAACATTTCAGCTGGGCCTGACCAGCACTTTAATTCATTAAAAAAATCTTGGTATTTTTCTTCCAAATTAGCACACAAAACGAAGCAAACTCGTGCAGATTGTGAAATTGAAATATAACTCGAAGTTTTGTTGAACTTCACAACTTCCCGCTTGTAACCTATGAAATTCTACCAACAGGAATTTCGTAAAATTGAAACCTTGCCTGAATTTTTGAAAAGGGAAACTTGGGGCTGTGATTTACTAGGCAATGTGCCCTATGGTCGACCCAGGTCTACTGAATGTGCTCTAGAGTAGACCCAGATCCACTGAATGTGCCCTAGGGTCGACCCAGGTCTACGGAATGCGCCCTAGGGTCTACGGAATGTGCCCTAGGGTCGACCCAGATCTTACTGGTGCTCAAAGTTAAGTTTTGAGCTGTGATACAGAGAAAAGAGTCCCTCTCCTACGACACTGTAATGAGGCCTACCTTTGATGGCCACCCCCAGTGTTCGACTACAACGACTCCATCAGACGACCGAGGCTGAGCAACAGAAACGAGAAACCCCTGAGAAACACGAACACCTCCTTCGCACCTCCTCTGTGTCATTACGCTCACCTCTTAGCGCTTACTCTGGCATTATTTTTTTCCTTTCAATCAGCCCATGGAATCATACTATCTTGATCATAGCGATCAAAACTCCCAGCCCCTAATTTCAGTAGCTGCGGACGTGAATTACACTTGGACCACGAACAAATTTCAATACGAGTCGTCGTGTTGCGGTCATCGCTAGCTCATGATGGCTCCTGAAATTGATTGTGTGGCCAGAGAATAGATCATTCAATTAATTCTAGGTGCGTGCAAGCCACAAATTATGGAGGCGTCCTGCAGCACTTCTGTAGCTTCGAGGGCTGCTCAGTGCAAAACGTTATTTTATATTTCGCGCCTCTGCGAGGGAAAACTGAAGCTGAACTTTTATGGCGAAAGATGCTAAAATAATTCTTCACTTCCGTTTTAAAATGACAAATGGCCTCGAGGATTATTTTTACTATAAAATTGTATCTTGTGAGCATTGTTGACCACCTTTGAAAAAAGTGGAACAAGTGGACTAAAAATCGTATCCTCATATTAAAAATAAAAGATTAACCCTTATTATTTTAATGAAATGATACCGCAACCAGTGAAATCTTAAGAGTGTCAACAAAATTATAAGTGCATTCTAAAAATATTGGCAAGATTTGATGCATGCAACTGCAACGATCACCCGATGTACATAACCCATCTCTCGACCAGCTCCGGTCCAGTCTCTTCGCTCCTC
The DNA here is from genome assembly GCA_014899125.1 of Orchestia grillus. Taxonomy (NCBI): domain Eukaryota; kingdom Metazoa; phylum Arthropoda; class Malacostraca; order Amphipoda; family Talitridae; genus Orchestia; species Orchestia grillus. The sequence continues at coordinate 2,483 of VOMN01014578.1, forward strand.
ATTAATCACCGATTGTGCGCACGTCGATGGCGACAACGCAACGAGACATGAACTGCAAAAATTTCATCCTACTCGAGAAATTTTATAGAAATAGGTAGCCAAGAATGGATCATTTTTACTAAATTTTTGACGGCAACTTCTTTTTGTGTTCTAACGTCGGAACTTCTTTTCTTTACACAGCTTTGAGAAACAAATTCTGCTAGCACGGAAAGTTTATGTTGCAATTGCTCTCGCTTCCTGACGACGCGCTGTTAGCCATCGTCCTTGTGAATAAATGACAATGAATAATTGTGAGCTTGAGTCCCATCGCTCGTCTAACTGCAGAAATATGTGTCATTAGAAATTACACAAATTGTGTCTATCAAAAATGGGTAGGACATTCTACATTCGAGTTTACGACATTTCGGTAAAATGACAGTTTTTCCTTAAAATGGTGAGCCGTTTTCGATCTCATCATTTTGGGCGTAGTGATGGGAGAAAGGGAGCTACGGCATCGCGTATCATCAATGAACATTTTCAGCTCAAAACCCGTTGAATTGTTTCTGGCGGTACCAAAGAAGCCAGTAACTGAACAACTCGCCGCTAATGTCTGTAAACTTTTATATTTTTGTAAAAATATCAGCATATGGAGAGCGTAGAGTAAATATAGCGTATTTCTGTGGGCACCTTAATGAGTTTATTCGGGTTGTGTCTATGAGAATTGTTCAGTACTCATTTAATCCACACCAGCATACGGGTTCTGCAGTGGGTAGCCAATATTAGGTGTCAAGAAACGCCTTCGTAAGGACCCCACAATCGTACACAGCAGGAAGCCTCCCAGAATTAAGTTCTGAAGTATTACCATTCATTTGGTGAATAAGGTATAATGGCTACTAAAATTAAAAAAATATACGGATACTTAAATTAATCAGGCCCTGAATGTCCTCTGCTGACCCACTGAATGCGTCTTTTGGCAGCCTATGCACCTGTTATTGTTAACTTTTGGTACCTTTTATATCTGGTACTGTTAACTTATGGCAGCCGTTATGTCTGGTATTGTTAACTTTTCGGAGCCGTTATGTCTGGTATTGTTAACTTCTGGCACCCGTTGTATCTGGTATTGTTAAGTTTTAGCAGCCGTTGTATGTAACATTATTAACTTTGATGTGAATACTTCAACTCCTTTTTCTGAATGATACTTGAGAGCCAAAATACACAGCTATCATTTCGCCGATCATGGTTCTGCAAAATTCCATTACCAAACATTAGACTCCAGGATATTTCCATTACCAAGCATTAGACTCCAGGATATTTCCATTACCAAGCATTAGACTCTAGGATATTTTCTCATGTCGGCAGCAACGCTCGAGCTAGCGGCTCAAAGCAGAAGCCTTTCATCACTTCAAAGAAACGTTATTTTTCGAACAAATTCATTATATATTCAAATTGCTTTGAGGTGTGTTAAAAAAACAGAAACAATTGTTGCGTATGAAAATACAATCCTGTACAAAATCGAGCCTTACGAGCTTAACATGTATACTTTACAGGAAGTACGCAGTTTTTTCGTTTCCTCATTAATTTCTATTGCAATGAAAAATAATAAAGACTCGTACGAGTTTAGAAAAATGACGAGCGTAAATTAAAAATCAACTCTGAAAAAGTGATCCTCATATGAGCAAATACCTAAGTTTCATCCTCGAATTTACTAGGTACACATTGTGTGCCGACGCCTTGCACACATACACATAGGCCAATTTAAAAAAGTTGAAGCGCAGTTTTTCAAAAGTTTGATCGTGTTTGATGTACATTTGTACTATGCCGTCGAAGCTGTACATACACTTGCCAACGTTTCTACAATTGTAGAACACTGTGATTACATTACAGTTTAAGTTTAAGCTTCAGTTGACGAGATCTTCGAATTTTTCTTGTCTTGAGTGCTGAGATAAAGTACATCTAAATGCTTTGAAGCACAGTAAAACAATTCAAACAATTTCAAAATAGTATTTCAACAAGCGTTGCATCAGTTTAAGAATTACAGGCAAGGATTGCTTGATATATTTGAAAAAATGTTGTCAACATAATGAAATAAATATTAGTAAATATCAAAACATTATCGATAAAATTTAGCAAACATCAATATTAATATATGTCAGTAAGTATTATTACAAAAATGCATGATTCTTTGAACCAAGTTTGAACTCAAAGGAAATTGCACAGAAGTAATGCAGCCAATACGCTGGTGAAGCGTAACTGTACCCCGATGCAGCCAATACAACCCGCTGGTGAAGCGTAACTGTACTCCGATGCAGTAAAGATTACTCAAACGTAAGCCCCATGACGTCTTCTCTTATCTGTACCCCCTCAGAGCAACGTCTAAAATAAATAAATGCCATTAACCATCGGCGTGATAAAATAATTAGGCGGAAAAAAGAAAAGCTTTGCAAAATAGCTTTCAAATAAAAACAAAAACTTGCCGATTTCTGTAGCTTTACTGCAACAGACAATCTCCGTGAACGGAAATTTTTCATCGTTGATACATTTTACGTTGAAGTTGGCAGGTCATTTTGAGTCTTAAAAATAGCATATTTAATAAAACTTGCAAAGAAGTGTGAGAATAACGATTGATTTTTATTCATGCTGAAATCATGATATAAACAAAAAGTCCAGGTTCCACAAAGCTCTAAGGTAAAGTGAACGATTTTATTTTAACATCATCATGGCTCAGTGTTCTTCAAACTCTTGAATTTTAATATCTGTGAAACTAGAAAGCTATTTAACAATTCATATACATAAAAAACTCTTTTTGGCTATTATAGTTCATGTTTTTGAGTTGAGTATATTTCTCAGTACTGCATATATATTATTAAACTTTTGTAGCACACTCTGAGAAGCGTGACACACCTTGATGTGCCAACCATCAATAGTCAACCCATTACTGCGACGCGAGGGCGTTCATGATTACTTGATTCCATGCGGAATAAGTGTTTCAAGCGTGCTTAACGTCAGAAAATGCTTTTTCGGTTTTACAGAATAATGAATTTGTTTAGAATTACATCAATGTGTTCTTCAGAATTTGACACAACGAGTTAACTTTAGTTAGAAAATAATGACTTCTGAATCCTTTTGAATATTTCGTTGCTTCTGTTGACAATTTTATTTATTCTCTATCCATTTGTACAACTAAAGGAAAGTCCTAGTGTATCGCCCCCGCTATACTGTTCTGGAAGATTCATCGGCACTATATAAACGGTGGCGACACCGGGCCTGACGTCACTTGTCAGGCAGCGCTATCAGAACAACTTGCCCGCTTATTTGTCCGTACAACCGCACTTGCTTGTATTCCTGCCTGTTTGAATAAACGCGAGAAACCTCACGTCTGTCTATACCCAGCATCGAGCCTACCTGCGAGTTGACCACACCCGCGTGTAGATGTACCGGCCGATTCAGTGAAGCGAGCCCACGATAACACGGAAGGCCGAGGTACACTAGTAAGTTAAACTTTCGTATGACATACCGTATACCTACGCCGGGTTTGACACATTTGACAAACTTACGAGTACGTGTTGTAGAGCAACGTGACTCAAAAAAGTGCGCCATAATACTTTTTTGCATACATTCGCGTATTTGTTTTTTGATACACATGAACGCACCAAAAATAAATCGTATTTTTTCTGAATGTTCCAGCTTGGCATCTCTTTCAAACATCTTAGGCTGATCATCAAATAAAGGTTGATAAAGCCATATTGTCGTTTAAGACCTGCGAGACTAGGTTATGTTTAGCTAGATAGCACTTGGCACCGAAGGCTCAAAATATTCACGGTGTTTCTTAGAATCACTTGTTTATTCTTAAAGATCGCCTGTAAAACTAATCGTTAGTCTGAGTAAATTAGTTTTTAATTTTAAATACCGTACACTTATTACAGATGTGTCATGATTGCCAAATTGGAATGTTGTGGCGTCATATGATTCAGAAAATTGTGTTATAAAACATATATGACATGCATTTGTATGTGAATTTTGTGATATAGCAAGAAACATACAAGCGTGTAAGTTTCATGTAAGAAAACGCATCGTGTTTTACTCAGTGGAAGCATACTTCATTGCATTCAAAAGTTTATAATATGTCCAAAACTATAAATTTTTCCTTTTATTGTATATTTATAATCTGCAATAATTTCTCCAAGGCCATACCTCTATTTCGAAATACTAAGATAACTTCTTTAGAATCGTACCAACACTGGAAAACCAATCTAAGTTGATGCAGGTTTAAAACATTCAACATTTTCGCCTGAAACACGATCCATTAATCTTTTCGAGACATTGAATGCTGTCACATATGACATGGTCTTTCAAATTCTTCAAACATTAAGTACTGTCACCCAAGAGACTTACATTCGAATCCTTCAAAATATAAAATATTGTCGCAGAAAACACGGTTATTTCACACATGTAGTATCTACAATACTCGTATTTTCACTATTTAAAACATTTCTCTCACAAAACTGCAGTTTTCGACATGTCAAGTTGATGTCAAATATTTCTTAAATATATTTCTCTTTGTTCCAGATTAAGTTTGAATCTTCGAAGTATCTCATATCGAAAAAAAGTATTAAATACCATCGTATCACCAGCGTGTTTAAGTATTAAATATTTTAACAAAAAATTCGACTGCATTCATTTCTGTGATTGCATGCGTACATATACTATCTACAGACAGTGAGGGGACACAAGTAATTGCTCATTTTAAAATTCATATTTTATTAAACATCTAGCTAGTCAATATACTTAACTTCAACACGATACGAGTTTTAGTTAACAAAGTAAAATTAAAAAATGAAATATGAAACTTTACAAGTGAACTGCTTCATATACAGTTTATACACAAAACTCGTCACATATGTTACGGGACAAAGGTATACAATCATTTCTGTGAAACAACTCTCTCACAATAATTACAGTATATTTCGCATCATATCGTATCTAAATTACTTTTAGAACATTCTAGACACTTTGTGAAAAACAATCGACTTAGTTCAGCATTAAATCAAACGGTTAGCCTCTGATGAATCTTCGAAGCATACAATCACATATCGGACATGTAGAAAGTCTATGATGTCTCAGAATTTTTCCAGAATAGTTCAGCTCCATTCCCGAGGAATGAGGTACAGAAATATTTCAATGCCCATTTATGCGTCATGCTCTAACTTAACTTAACGTACCGAAGGTCAGGACTGCCGTGGGTGATTGATCTTTAGTGACGTTTGATGAAGAAAATTTTGATGGGAAAACCCAGGATGACTCGCCGAGCTCAAAACTGATTTGAAAAATCACGGTGAGAGGTTGTGTTCCCTTGGGCTCTGCCATTCTCACGCTGCTTCAGGGAGAAGTTTGATCAGAGCACTCTAGTGATGTAGTGCGTGCGCACCCACAGCGGTTGTAAGCCACCGACATAGGCGTCTGGTCGGAGGCTTTTTTTTTGTCCTGTTGCCAGATCCTTGTTTTTAATTTCCGCAGTAAAAATTTGTTTTTAATTTTTCAAAGCAATAAAAATTGCGTTTTAAACGATTTGGTTGTAGGTGGGGGGGCTTTAAAAAAAATTGAAAATCTCCGGGACAGAAGTGAGTGAAAGAACTATCAGTAGAGAACACAGCAATGGAGACAAATGTTTCATACCCAGTGAAACCCCCATCCTATGCAAAAACCCCGCTGAAAGTCATCTAAGCTTTGTAAAGGAGCCCTTGGAAACAGGACATGCATTTGGAAAACGTTAATTTGGTTTGACTGAACCAAGCTTGAATTCTTTAGTTGTAACTCCGCTCGTCACGTGTAGAAGACAGTTCAGGAACATCTGTGAGAGGCATAATACCATCACAACTGTGAAGCATGGAGGTGGCACTTTATGGTTCGGGGTTGTTTCACAGCCCATGGCTCTGGTGCACTTCATTTCATTGATAAGAAGATGGATTAATGTATCGTCAAACTTTGGAGAAGCGTCTCATTTCAAATGCGATCGTATTTATCCTAAAAACAACAACGGACGTTCCTCCGCGATAACAACCTTAAACGCATGTCAAAATCAACACCCGAAAGGTTTGTGGACAACAAAATCAATATTCTCCAAATCAAAATTCAAAATCTTCAGGGAACGCTGAAAAAGAAGATTCATCAGAAAAGTCAGAATTAAGTACTATCTTCAGTTCAGAAAAATCAGAAAGTATACACTGAAGAATGGGTGCATGCACTACCACAAGCTGATGAGCGCTAAAGTTTATCGTATGAAATCCGTCTCCGAACTGTAATTGTCAAGAAAGGTTTCTCAACTAAATATCAAACATAGGACAGTGTTTAATATTTCAACTGACAACAATCTACATCCCTACCATTTTCTGAAAGTTTACGATCTGCTCCCGACCGCCTACATCCTTCGTGAATAGTTTGCACGTTGATGACTGAGGCAAGAACTGGACCATGGAAATTTCTTGAAGCTTGTTTTCTTCACCGACAAAATCCCTTTTTCATACAACGGAATGTTCAACACAAATAACTTGCACAACTGGCAAGACAATATCTCTCATAAAGTGTATCGGTTCAACTACCTATGTCGGTTTAGTGCGAATGTGTGGGATGGTATTGTCGGCGACTATCTTCTAGAGACAAATGTGATATCGCCTCCTGTAAATGAACCAGTTTATGTCACATTTCTAAGGGACGTACTGCCTGAACCGAAGAAGATGTGCCTCTCCATGGTGTAGTGGTTTGGGTTCCATGGTGTAGTGGTTAGGGCGACGGCCTCACAGCCGAGAGGACCAGGATTCGAGATTCGGCTCAGACGAGGCTTTTCACGTGACCGCGGAGTACTTGACCACGTGACCACGGAGTTGGAAAAGGAAGCTTAAACCACACAATCCCCACATCCCTCACCACATCAGTAGTTGTAAGGCATTGAAAGCCCAATGGTGAAACGTGTTGAAATTAATAAAGGTTCTAGGTATTCGAAGTTGAATGTGGTTCCAGCATGACGGACTCTGGCGCCTTTCGAAAGGACTGCTCGTCCATGTCTGAACGACGCGTGTTTGAATAGGTAAAGAGGGCGTAATGGACCAGTGGCATGGCCTGCCTGATCTCCAGGCATTATTTCCTTATACTTCTTTCCCTACAGCTACATGAAGTCATTCAATTCAATCGGAAGAGGTACCAGACCTGCTTTGAGGCGGGATGTAGACATTTCGAACAGGTACGAGTATTGTAAAGATTGATAAAATATCAGTTTCTCTAATATTCGTTTAATTTACCATTTTGACATATCACAGAAATGGAATTGTTATTAACTGGGCATCAAGGTTCCATTTTAAACCATAACCTCAGCGATTTAAAAACTAAGGAGTTTTGAAATAGTTGGTATTCGGGAAAAAGTGTTTATTTCACTTGTCGCTGCCTACTGTCAAAGTTCGTACCTCTCGTTTTTTTTAGTAAACACTCGTATAGTAAACACTCGTATATTATGTGTACAACACATAATATACGAGTGTTTACTATAATTTCTATAAAATATATCTAACAAACGTGCACATAAGTGCATGTGTAAGTTTATTTTCACATGTGCGCGTCAAATTTTAATATATTAATATATGAAGGCTCAGGCACAAATTGCTCAGTCGTCGACTTTTTGTTCACCTCACTCATTTGATACTTTATGGTGAAAAAAATTCTCACTTTTTAACGGCATTGAGCTCTGTAGTTTAATCGTGGAACCCGGTGTCAATATTAATGTATGTTTTTAATCAGTGAGTGGATAGGAAATTCAAACTTCCAGTATGTCACAACTTTAAACGATTTTATTCATGTTTCAATCTTTATTATGAAAAACAGTTAACCTTCCATCTTCAGTTTCCAGTTTGAAATGCTTAACATTCGTTTTAATAGTACAGTGAAACTGCCAATTTAATGCACGAACAAATTAAATTTACACGATTTATGTTACATTCAATTGGAGCCTAAGGTGGTTTCGTTCTTTACCATTAAGGAAGTGTAATGATCAAAGGTTATTATAAGCTTAGCCTGACATACATCTAAAACTTTGTGTTGTAACAAAATAGTATCATATGACTATCTGTGGAATGGCCTCCACAATCTCGAGATTTAAAACTTGCCAACCCAGCTCGAGATGGAACTGAATGTCTCATCTTCCCTTCCACCCTTCCACCAAAATGAAAGGAAAAAGGTAAATGACTGAAAATTGTGGATGAAATTAAGATCAAGTTCATTGCAAAACCTAGTATAATTAATGTCTTGTAGAAGGTCGTCGGTAATTCACTAGACAAGAGATCAAATAAATAACTATACAGGCAACGTTGACTATTTACTTACGATTCAGTCTGCGTTGCTGTTATCTCAGAGTTATCTGAGGTTATCTTGGCGACAGTCTTTAGCTAAATTTGGGTATTACAACTTATTTTAAACGAGTTAAAGTGTACTCTGCATTCTTCATTACTCTATTTTTCTACATGATTATTAGGGTATTTTTAGGTGATGCCAGCCCCTAATGGCGTGGCCTAAAATGCAGCACTTACAGCCAAAAGATTTAAACAACAATTCTCAAAATTTCAAATGTATTAATTGCCCTACTCAATGGAATGATTTCGTGTTCAGTAGAGAAATTACAGGTAGAAAAAATTTCAATATATTTTATCAAAACGTAAAGCGTTTGTTGAAAAGCGTTCAACGAAGAATATGATGGAAACACAATTAAAATGCCGCAAATAGTTTTCGAGTTATATTAGTACCATTTTGGGTTCCCTCGCTCGTGGGACACCCTGTTTGATACCGTACTGTATGTGTACACTTGGATGTGGTCCTGTAGGAAGTCCTAGAAGTCATAGAACTAGTGGGACCCACAAGTGGTTATATATAAAAATGTCCATTGCAATAGTTTAAGAAATCCATGTACGTAATATTTTTAAACGATGCAACAATTGTGGTAATAAATTTTTAAATTATTCAACTACACTAAACTAGCTTTCGAAAGCTCAATGCCCTATGGATAGACGTTAGTTAATATAATTATTTCGAGCAACCAAGTTATTGTCGAACGATATATTATATCATGTCTCACGTCGGTCATTTATTTTACTCTTGAAATAATTTATCTTTTCTGTCTTTCTCACAGCACAAGTTAGTACAGTACAATCGTTTACCCATATCCCACCCATAATATACGTTTTGCAAGAGGTAGAGGTAGTGATCCGATCTAACGATCACTATTAGAAGTTTCATCGCGACTTCTACATTTTAATTTTAAGGCTGTAATCTCAACAATGGAAAATCCGATGTACTCGCTCAGTATATGACTGATTTCGGAATGAAAGATTTTTTTTTCGTTTTTCAACCGGCAGACGTTGGTTTTAAGTTAAAGTTAAAAAGCCCATTTAGGGTAAGTGTCTGAAAAATTACCTCATTTATGACGCTACCATGAAAATATCCATGAGACCCTGGGCTTCATTAGAAATTTACAGGCACATAAAACATTAGACGGGCATGAGCTCTGTTAATTAGTCATTAAACCAGCAGCGTGAGGCTGTTCGCTAGCTAATGTGGGTGCACGAGTCGACGTAAAATCTGAAATAGCCATAAAATTTAACATGCTATGTTGATGACACTCCTCAACTCATACTACAAGCCCCTAATACGAATAAAATCTTTTCGGAGCTTAGAACGATGCTAGGTAATAGAGATTTGATAGTTTTTCTGTAGTTTTTTAATCGCCAACGCCACGCATTCTGCGCAGAAATTCACCGACAGCTCGACCCTTTCGTGGGTAGCGAAAAACGTTGATGTGCAAACTGGTTGAAATGATTAAATTCACTATATTCATTCAGGTAATACTCCTTAGATTGTTCGATTAAGTATTAAAGTAGACATTTCTATATTAAGACTGATAAACGCAGTCACACGAATTTACATCTGTCGGTAAATGTTTCACGCATCATTCGGTCACTCGAAAGTACCCTCTTCACGTTGCATCCATTGAAACTTGAATGGAATTTTCTCACTTGGTGTCAAAATATTCCCCGTACCAGGTCAGTTAACGCACGAGAACACACACCTCACAGCTCTCTGGTTTTAACTGCCTTGAAAGTCTCGCAGCCGTCTGGTCGTCACCCAGCCCCGAGGTAAACTCGATTTCAACCCTGAAGGAGCTCGTGCTCTGCGCCAGCGGTCGTCTGTGCTCTGCAGGACTTCGCTCTCGCGGGCTGACCCCGGTCTTGGATGCAGCGCCTTCCCTCCGGGGGGGGGGGAGGAGGAATCCCCGAGATGTAACACGTCAGCTACCTAGCTTCCCCCAGCTGTGGACTCTGTGATATGAAGTAAGACTAGATGGGCAGTGAGAAAGTGAGACGAAAAGGGCAGGGAGAAAGTGAGACTGAAGGAGCCTTGGGAAAGCAAGATTAGAGGGGCAGTGAGAAAGTGAGACGAGAGGGGTAGTGAGAAAGTAAGAGTGAAGGGGCAGTGAGAAAGTAAGACTGAAGGGGCAGTGAGAAAGTAAGACTAGAGGGGCAGTGTGAAAGTGAGACGAAAGGGGCAGTGAGAAAGTGAGACTAGAGGGGCAGTGAGAAAGTGAGACGAAAGGGGCAGTGAGAAAGTGAGACTAGAGGGGCAGTGAGAAAGTGAGACGAAAGGGGCAGTGAGAAAGTGAGACGAAAGGGGCAGTGAGAAAGTGAGACGAAAGGGGCAGTGAGAAAGTGAGACGAAAGTGGCAGTGAGAAAGTGTGACGAAAGTGGCAGTGGGAAAGTAAGCTAATCTGGGCCGTTACAAGTCTGAGATATCAATTTGACCCATAAGAAATATAGGCTGCAATGTTCTGCTAAAGATAAAATTTTCACATGTCAGGTGGATATTCAGAGTATTCAGCAATTTAGGGTAAGCTGTAATAAAAACATTCTTATTAACAATAATTAGAAATTTTTATAATAGTTTCAAAGTATATTGTTAGCAATATTAAGCTAGCCGGTATCTTATTTACATTAACGTTGAAGTATAAGGTTAGCTATACAAATTAGCCGCCTATTTTAGTTCTAGATCATATAGCTAGCAATATTATATTATTAGATATTCACATTCTCATTCCCACATGCATGTCAAAGTACCATTAAGATGCAAGAACCCTTAGTGCACTCTTCGATTTAATTAAGGACAGAGTGGTGGATGATACATCGGTCTCGATGTGCAAACTCAATTCTTGAGCTACCCGGACACTGCGCCTAATGTCACTGCAACACACCTCGACAGAGTCCATCCTGAAGTCTCCAGTACTGTCGCCGCACCAGGGCTGGACCACTGGCAGGTCCGCACTCGTAGCGCAGCGATGCGAGCCGTACGGTACCACGTCGCCTCCGTCAGCCATCGACCAGGAGGTCTCTACGCGTCAAGCACGCCATCTTGAGACAAGCGCTCTGGCCGGCTTGGTCTCCAGATGCAAATGCGTGTCGCGCTGGGCTGATAACAGGGTTTAAAATGACTGATTATTATCATTGGGTGACAACTGGGCATGAACTCCCACGCTAGTCGCAGATTTCTTTCACTTCGGTTTGTATTGTACGATCCATTTTCAGTAGGTCGAATTGCAGGGCCTATAGCGCAATGCTTGTCAGTCTTCATTTATTTGAAGTACGGTTCTTGCACCTTTTGTAATTAAAGGTCATACGAATATGGTTTTTCCATACAATAACTATATTACTTGAAACTATAGTTATCTTACATTACAAGCTACACGCATCACACCTGAAGGAGAACTAATGGGAGGAGAGATCTCTCTCGTATACCGGAGCGTAGCGGATGTCGAGGTACACAGCTCTAGGGAGCACAGCGGGGGCACTCCCATTCTGTAAAAGCTGCCTTCCTTCCCACCAGGGATTTTATGTTCATACTGACCTCATTGATTGATCATATATAACCTAGAATCTTTGTTCATTTCCATTTCCCAGTATGGGTTTCCTTTTTCTTATAAAATTTTATCACATGATATCTGTCAATTTTACAAGCTCGGATTGCGCGTCCGGTCCAAATCACAAAGCTTTAAATTAATATCGCAGAAGAAGTGGCTTCTTCGTGACGCTTGTACAGATTGGAGAAAATATTCTGTTCAACGATAACCTGTTCTGTTTAATCAAGTAGGTGATGGAAAAATTATATTAAAAACTTTATAATTTTGGCGTTGCGAGTTCATTCCGATTTCAACGAAATCTGAGTAATATATTCTATTTTATTGGTAAATTCGTATAAAATGCAGAGAAAGGAAATACAAGGTATAGCAAAATATGAAGATAGTGAGACGCACAGTCGAGAAATTAAAAACATACTTTTGAAAACTGCAAATCACCGTTGACTATTTGAAAGGACTAACTTTCTGCATGTCGTTGAAAGCCACTCTAATACATATAAGTATATATGTATATATGTATATATATATATATACATATATATGTAAATAAGTCATTATACAAGTTGTATGTACTCATTAAATGTGTAATGACTAAAATACGCACATGGGAATCATGGAACCATAATCTGAAATGTTAAGCTTTTCGCTTTTGGTAATTTCATCACAGGCACTGTTTTAGTAAGTTGACGTATACTAGAATGAGAAGAACTGAGAAGGAACCCGAGTTATGAATAGGGCCAGGATGCTCTCCTGCTCTCACCTAAAGTGTTCGGTGAATTGCACTCAAGTAATGCGATACTCCATGCGCACAACTAAAACTACGGTTGAGGAAAGATTGCACGTCAAAAAATAAATGTTCATTAAAGTTAAACGATGATCGTATTATGCACTTTTTGATCAATAATATTTGTAAAGAATTACTTTGATAAAATTCGATGTGAGGTTAGTAAGTTCATTCCTTAGTTTTTCAGATTTGAAATGAAAAATGAAATAAGATGGTAAATGTTGTCAATAAGGTCATTTTTAGCTTACCTATTGAGAGTATATAACATTTTTTATTGGTTAATTGAGAAACCAGAGAAGCCGAAAAAAAATATTAACAGTTTAATACGGCTATAATCATATAAATTCACAATGAGAGATTGCGAAATTTCAGCTCAGTCCGCAAGCACAGAAAATAAAAGTTAGCTCATTACATTAAAGAGGGTATGTCAATTATTGTGTCATGTGAAACAACTTTTATAACTGAGAAAATTCCTTCAAGTACATGGCATCCTCTTGGGGCATCCCGCGCACACAACTTAATCTGAAAGCAGGAATTTTTACGCTTTCCTTTATCACGTTTTACTGTGATTTGCCTACAGGAGTGTTATTTGTTAGTTTGTGACTAAGTACCTTGAAATTTTTGCCTGACAATTGACAATTAGAAGCTCCAGGTTGTGCCGCCCAGGCTGGACCTTCCTCTAAATTTGGACACTCATAGAATCTCCTGAGACAAACTTCATAACCTCCC
>VOMN01014581.1:0-20015 GCA_014899125.1 Orchestia grillus
TTCAACTGTGGAGTCTTGGCATAACCACGAACAACAAAGTTTTACGTTCGTTTCGGTCAGGATCGATAGAGAAACACAGGGGTTTTAGACCGGTACTTAACTCATGTATTTGCGTCGTGAAGATTCGGGTCTGATCCCGAAGAAATAGTGTTCTTTGAGGTGGTGATTGTGAGGTTGATTGAGTGTGTGTGTAGTGTATTTAATTGATGGCTTCGACACAGGGAGTAAGAGATCTTGAGCACGCCAGGGAGAACTTCGAAGGAGGCCAGTAGGGGCGTTGCCTGCTTGAAGTTATGCGACGAGGAGATGAGAAGAAATACGAAGATACGAAGGACCGAGTGCTGCGTATACCACGAAGTTAATCAAATGAATGGCAAGATGGCGGCAAGACGGTAACGTGCTGTTATCGCGGGTGAAATGGTTCTAAACCAGTTATTTAATTCCGACTTGCTTGTAAAATTCTAAAAAAAAATTTCCTATTGAAATGTTTTAAGCAAATTTAAATTCACGGTTAAATTAGGTTAAATTTTCTATCCTATCCCGGTTAAAATTTCCCCGTCAATATTGCATTAATTTTGTCGGCGTAGCCTGTTTACGGCTTAGCGTGTCATAGGTCCAAAATTTTCGTTGTTTCGTCCCTTGAAAATGCACGTTGCTTAAGCGTGCGAAAGCTTGAATAATAAATGTAAAACCCAGTGGATGTTTCCGAATACTTAACCTACAACCCGTTCTTTCGAAAGTATTAGAAAAAGTAATAACAAATCAGCTTCATACCCACTTAGATAAATCAAATCTACTCTGCGAAAATCAATATCTGTATAGAAGGAAAACGGATACTCAGGACGCCCTACATAATATCACAAACAAATGTACAGTAATATAGACAAAAACTTTAACTTTCTTACTGCTTCTTGACCTCTCAAAGGCAATCGACAGCGTTGAACTCATACGGCTTCTGCAAAAAATCTCACACCTAAAAGTAGACGTATACCCTATGGTTTGAGAGCTACTTATCAAACAGATCACATGCAGTCTTCCTAGAAAACATGTGTCGCCCTTTATAAGTAATTATTTCTTGGTCCCTCAAGGTTCTATCCCTGGCCCATTTCTGTTTTATATCTTTATGAATTATTTTCCATCGATTCCACCGAACGTGAGAATCTCGTTTGATGCGGACAACGTCCAAATTGTAATAACAAGTACATACTGATCGGAAGCTACAATAAATAAATAAATAAAACCAATCTCTGAAGAAGCAGCAATGCCGGGTTGAGAATACTGTTAAGTAATTTAGAACCACGGTAAGACGAAAATGGCCTCAAACTAGACCCAAGCAAAACACGATGCATTGTTTTCGACTCCAGAGATACAACAAAGAAGCTATCTAAACGTACTCAAACTCTAGGGAACGAGGTAATCAAACACTTAGATACAGTAAAAAATCTCAGTGTATGGAACATGACCTTCAACTCCCATGCGGAAAAAAACATGCAATCAAATAAATGGAACACACCAAGTAAAGAGTGTGCTAGACAAGAAAGCTAGACTATTCGCTGTTCGATTTCTAGTGTTATCGCACTACTGTAGTTTGGTGTGGGGGGATATACCTAAATGTCTTCAAAGAGAGTTACAGAAATGCATGAACTGTGCAGCCAAGGTTGTTTGTAAAGGAAATTTCATGAAACGTGATCACACAGTTAATTAACTTCCTTCAAAGAAAAACTGAGCTGGATACCATACAGCAAATGCTTCTCATTTGTAAACCCCGATATGTTTTCTCCTCTTTCTACTTCCCTCGAAGCAGAGCACAATTGTAAAATTTCTTGCACCCAACGCTGCAAACAAAGAGCACAACAGGAGAAATGACGTATTAGTGAGCTACTGCTCATCCAACATAGAGCAAAAAGCCCAGTCAATCTCTGAAGCCCTGCTGGGAAATAATCTTCCTTCATATATAATAAATACCCAGTTACAGAAAGATTTCAAGGAAAATGTGTCTCGTTATTTCGCGCCTCAAAAATAACGGGCATGTATACATATCTATGTATACTTTTTGGAATTTTAAAATTCATGTTTATGAGAGTTAACACTTCCACTCACTGCGTAGTAGTCCATTAGAAATAGCATCAAGCAATCGTATATCGGGTTGCCCACTTTGTATTTTTATCCATTAGTTTGTCTGACGGACTTGTTCAATACTTGCTTCGATTATCTACAGTATACACGACTCCGAAAATCGTTGAAGTACGAGCAAACTCAAGTCTGAACTCGAGCAATAAGTAAATTGATTTTGTAAATTTGAAAATCAGCATTACTTGGCTCATAAAACCTTCAGCTGCATAGTTCATATCTTATGTCTCCACGCAAATGTTCTTAATTTCAATAAACTCAATGGTTTTGGTAGTTTTATCGTAACTTTTATGAGACGTTTGAATAGAAAATTCCGAAATTAGTACCGGTACTTGAGCATCTGCTCGAATTAAGTGACAGAGGTTTAGCTTTCAAATTAGCTTTACAACGACACAATTTTTTCTGATTCATTACACAAGTAAATTAAGTATAATTTTTCGAAATCTCGATATGTTGTTGTCACCAGAAACACAACTCACTGAAGGTGTAATTTTCATTGCAACATAACATGGTAGCCACTATTTACCTTTTCTCGTGCGTCGCTTCGATGCCGATCAACATCGTTTGCATCGGTCTTTATCAACTTGAGTTTGCTGACAAAAACTGGGAAATCTCACGTTCCGGATCATAAACAATTGGCAACCATGTATAATATTTGCGACATGGTCCGTCTGTAGAACTCACACTTGGAAGTCCGGTATTATAATGATGTTCTTCTCAGTGGCTTTTTTTCTAAAGAGTGACAAAGAACTTCTTAAAAAAGAAATGGGGTTAAAAATGAGATTATAAATAATATTTATTTATTCATCAATAATATCAAAATATTCTTAACAGGTAAGCATATTTTCATTTCCATAGGAAATGTTCTAAACATCGACCACAATAAAATTGCTAATGGTGTTTATGTGAAACACTGAAGGACGATGAGCTTATTTCTGTAAATACATATTTTGTTTAAAATAATGAGACACTATACTAATATGAACACTCAAGAAAAAACAGGTAATAAAGCCTGCATTTCGTTGTCACCCAGAACTCGAGGCCATGCTCTTCCCGATGAAGCAGCTACTCAGTATCAGCCAATCGCTGACACTCTTACCGTAGAGCTAGATTCCATTCCCATTAATTATTTTTAAATCAAAGGAAGAGAAATGTTACAAATATGAACTTTCATATCCCGAAGAGCTCATTTATGAAGGGCTACACTAGTCGTACTGGCTGAGCGTTGTTAGAGCTCCAACTCACATCCAGTACTTGGGACAAAAGATACCAAACCTTGCTTTTAATCTCTTTGAAGAGTTCCATAAAACTTTGTAACTCATTACTGAAGTACGAGTCAGAAGCTCGCTTGCTTTAACTGAGCATTATCTTCAACATGTTATTAAAGAAGTAAATTGATAATGAAAGCGAAGGAACATTGCAAAAAGAGTTGCTATAACATCCTTTGATGTATATGTGTGGATAATATCAGTCTCTGGCTCTGCGGGTCATAAAATCCGTGCCTCAAAGCCGCTGGTTACTCACAACTAGAACTTCTCAGAACTTTCACTTCTTCATAAATAGGACTTCTTACATGATTGAATTGAACCATCTAATATCTAGAACGATTTTATACGAATAGAAGGACGTATAACTTTCATAAGTAACACATTTTTTGTCTCATTTTCCGCGAAGAAGACACGCGCAAGCGATCAGTTGCACTGTCGGGAAACAACATGGAACAGTCACAGCCTTCTCTCTCAAGAGATCAACTAAAAATTCAAACAATTCTAAATTGAAATTAACAATGGATGATCTTAATTATTTTCAGATTTATATAAAATTTAACGTAAATATTAGTAATTCCGGTAGGAGAGGGAAACGGTACATTTTAACGTACAAACCGTTCAAGAATAACGGCAGATGTCACACAACAATTGGGGGCGTGACAGTGAGGAACAGCCAAAAATAACAAAACGTCCTTAAAAGTTTAGCAAATGACCAATTCTAAACCAAAATCTCTTAGCTAATGTTTTCAAAGGATTGTGGGGAACTTGAGGTAAATAAAAATCTTACCCATACAACGTTTCAATCGTATCCATTGACGAGGCACCTATAACTGCTATTTACATATAACGTCAGCCAATAAACAAACTTGAAGGCAGGAATTTTCTTTTGGCTTCAACAAACAGAACATTAAGAACGTATCTTTAACTATCCATTAAAAATATACTAATTATTATGTCATGTAGCCATATTAGTGTTTTTACTAAGAAAATCAAATTTATACGTGAAGTAAGATTTGAAAATATTAGTAAGTTGTCGTAAACCGTTCATAACTGGAGCTTCAGGATGATTGATAATATTAGAGCATTATAGTGCATTACTCTTGATACTCTGGCTGTTTGGGAAATGATTTGAAAATTTCTTCAGAATTACTGAAGAATTATCAGCTGTTCTATTAAACCTTTAATTTTACGTACACGGAAAAAGAATTTAACGCGCAATGTGTTTTGTTTGTGAGTAAGGTACAATTGGTCAACTCGATTTTTCAGAAGAACAACTCTTTCTTGCCTCAAAAACATGTAATTAGGAATGAGTGAGCAAAACTGATGTTACACGCAGTACATCAATTCATTAAAAGCCATACAAAACATTTACAAACTGTATAAATACATAGATGATGCGAGACAAATGTCCTACCTTACTGGCACTAGTGGAACTTTTTTCTGGAAAGAAGCCTCCAGCTCATCGAATTCAATTGTAAAATTCATACCTTCCTTGTAATCTTTAGCGCATTTTACATACTCTGCGGGATCGTATTCATAAAGGATAAAATCTTTGGCATATTTTCTGATGAGTTGCTGCACGAGATCGACCGTGAGCTGCTTGAAGAAGGCACACCCCACAGCGCTCGTGGAGGCGCCATCGTGGGAGAGGTTGTCCCAGCGCGGCTGGATGGTCCCAGTTCTGTTCAACCACTCGATAAACTGCACGCTCTCGTCGTACAAATGCTCGAACCTGAAAGAAATATTTGCTTCCTCAACCGATGTTTAATTTTAGCTTAAGTTATCTTCCTCGTGTGAACTAACAAAGCTCATTCCCATTCCGTTCACAACCTGAAGTGGAAAGTTGAACATCAGTCAAACGTTTTAACTGGAACAACTTTTTAACGGATAGAACATATGAGAAAAAAGAGACTTATACTCTCAAAAGAAGTACTAACAAATAGTAATAAGTTATGGTAATAATCGGTCTCATAGTGCTCTTGCTTGATTCTTATGTTCACCTCGATAAGATGAAAGGTGACATTTAAAAAATAAAATAAAATAGAGTATCAAGTGAAATAGAAACGAGATGAGTGGTTCATTCTTAGGTTTTTACTCACGTCTTATGTTATCAAAAAGTGCAATTAATATTCTATGATCACACGACACCGTATTGCATGATTGCATGATCGGTACATTGCGTCTCTCACAGACTGAAACAGAGGACATTACAGTGATGCAATTTGTCACCTAATACACATTTTCAAATTGAATTCTCGTAGAACGCCTATTGTTACTATTACATTCGAAGAGTGAAATCAGTTACCAATCAATTTCTCAAATGGTACACAATTACTTCACTTCTTATACATATAGTCTCCCTCAACTACGTGCATGCAGCGTCTACAAATACAGGCGAGCAATATTCTGCTAACAAAACGCACGTTTGAAATTGAACAAATACCCAGAAGAGGATGAAGTCGCGTCAGAAACGATGGTGGGGCGCCTTCCTGAAGACTTTCTGACACGGAAAACCACCTACACGAGTTTATGATTTGATGGGATGTATTCTCACAGAACTTCTCCTCGGATGACCACTGTAACAACGTTGTGGCAGTGCTCAGCCCATTTGAAAATTTTACTGAACATAAGAAACTTAATTAATTGAAATAAAAATAGGAAACTTGAGCTGTATTATTTGAACAATTGATAAACGCGGAATCAACCCAAAAAAGCTGCGAAGCTTTACGTTAGCATTGTTTCAGGACGTTGGAAAGGCCAGAATACAAAATAAGGCAGAAATACCACAGCGCATGACAAGACTTGAAAGCAGAAAATGAAGCTCACGATAAACATTGATTAGAAAACAGTCCAAAATCCTCGGGTATGTGCGGACCATTGTGTAAAATAAAGTGTGTTTTAGTTTAACTAAAACATTAGCTTACTCAGTTTGGGTTACTTCTCACTTTTTCATGAAGTAAGTTTCAAACCATGCTCTTTGCTCTAACTCGTACCCACTTATTAGAGAAACGATTGAACCCTTCTCATCGGTCTTAAGTCATATGAAAAAAAAACACAATTTTTATGGCACAGTATCAAGGCAGGGTTGAAGACGAAATACATTCAAAACAAGAAAAGAAAAGTTAGTCATGCTCAACAAATTACCTGCTTTAAAATCAACCAAAGTGTACATGGATGGATTGATTAGGAGCGTGCTCACTTGATTACAGCGTCATATTTGATGTAACAGGCAGCGCAGTGAGAGTGGAAAGGCCGCCAGTGCTCGTCGTCCTCTCGCGTGTGGACGATGAACTGCACAAACTCGGGGAACGTGGGCCCCACGGGGTTAGCGTAGGGATTGCCTTTGATGCGCTTCAGGCGCTGCTTCGCGACCGCCGTGTGAACTTGTTGCTGCATCGCCTCGACCTGAGTGGGACAGACACAGCATCAGGTGGGCGGCTAACACTGGTAACGGCCATTGGCTTTGAACACGATCGTGCAGCATAAATATACTGCTTTGGTCGAGTAAAGAACAGAGGGACAAATCTATTACACTGTGTGATATGATTTTTGTCCCTAGCAATTAAGTGTTATTTCCTAACTCCTTTTATTGAAAAACAGTAGAAAATATCCAATATTCCCATGAAGCTTTGCCTTTGTGTTATACGTGTGTCACATTTACCACTGCTATTATATGAAAAAAGGTAAATTTGAAAATTCATTGACCTGATTACAAAAGCCAAGTTCTTGCATTCAATTTTATTTCATTTTATTTAGTTAAAGAGAAATAAAAAATTGATTCTAACTCAGAAATAAAGCATAAGTGAAATTTTACTAAATAGTATCACAGTTCGGAATATTTCATCAGAACTGCTGTCTATGGGAATAAAAAGTTTTAAAATCCTAATCGTGAGTGTAAAATCTACAGTCAAATTAGTTCAACGACATTATTTACTTCATAGTAATACTAGAACTGATACCAAACAATAAGAAGTATGTTGCGAAGCTCTTTTAAATAGTATATAGATATTCAAAAAAAGAGTTATTTATCGCCAAGATATACATAGAATTCGCTACGTTAGTATAGTCAGTACAAATTTAGAAGAAATCACTTAGGTGAAGTCTAAACTTTTATTCATTCTGGAGCTGCTGATGAATCTGCATTAACATCGCACATTTTGTCATGAAACCCATTTTGCTTTGATAAATGTTCGGTGAAATTTTTTTCATCACCACTTCATCTAAGACACGGGAAAAGACTAGCGAGGAAGTATGGGAAAAGCTAGTCAAAAATGCTGGTAACTAACTAGTGAAACATCAAAGGGTAAATCACCTCCTCATCTGTAAAGCCTGGAGGCCGAGGACGGTAGAGCCTAACCATCTTCTCGCCCCACTGGAAGAAATAATGATCCTTGCGGCCGTCCTCGAACTTGTCTCTGTAGCAGGACACGAGACGCTCGAACGGGTGGCGTACCACTAGGAATTTGATAGCGTCCCGAGTGAGCTGGGAGACAAGGGGGCAGTTCATGCGCGGGCTGTTAACACTGTGTACAAGGACCAATGGGCCAAAATAACCCATTACAAAATTGAAATTACTATAATCATTTCAGTTTAATTTAAAAGGTTTATCCACCTTTCTAAAGGTACTGAGAGAGTCGTTGACTAACTCATTTTAAACTATGCGAGGATGAAATTTTGACATTGCATATATTAAAATTCTCCACAACCTTAATTGAAATTCGTGTGAACAACACAGGTACAATTAAAGCAGCATAAAATTCCATTATTCATTCGAACATCATGTGAATGGCCCTCCAACAGATACTTTAATTACTTATTTTTCTCTATCATTTTCAGCCCTCGCAGGGTAATAGACCTCAAAATAGCAGAAACCATGAGCATTAGGCAAGACAATCCATCCATAAATATGAAATATGACCAAGGCTTCAATATTCTGAAACTGTACTGACTTACGACATTCTGGAATCGTTACCCATAAAAGAGCCGCGCAAGCGGGTTGCCTTCATTTCGAACATTAATGTGCCAAGCGGAGGTTGGATGTTTCGTGACTCCAGGAAAACTTCTAAATTCAGCCATACATGCTCTCCTACAAATTGTGACCGCCCCTCGCATAATTACTTCATCTGTCTGAGCTTACGGTGGACGCAGCAATGCCAGAAATTCTCGGGAAGACTTGTTTCAGGAGGTTCTGCAACTTGGGCATGGAGCGGCCTTCACGATCGCGGAGGAAGCCGTGTAGCTGCAGCATGTTTGTGGACCAGGAGGTGCTCGCCGCCTTGTACACAGGGCAGAACGCCAGGTGATGCTTCCTGACATGGCACGAAGCACAGGCTTGAAATGGAATACCACTTCACACCTTCAAGAATTGTTAGGTACAAAATTCGAAACATCGGCTGTTTTTTTTTCGGCTGTTTTTTTTTTCATTTATTTAACCCAAGCTTTCGTGCGCTTAATTGACGCGCTTTAATCAAGGGAACAAACACCGAAAACTGTGGACGTGTGAGCCGCGCATTCGTAAATAGGCTATAGTTGAGGAGAAGTTTGGAATATAATGCTCACAAAAATGATTCATTTAAATACTTGTAAATATGTACTTAAGTTTCCTGATTTATACCAATATTCCATCTGTACTTTCATCTATAAAACATTGAGTAATGAAGGCGATAATAACCTGAAGCAATTAGTTTCTGTTCAAACTGGTCATCATAAATATATCATTAAGAGCCGATGTCAATTTATATTTCTCCACTATTCCAAAACCAGGTCGCAATTGACTTCTCACTACACCTGTATTAAAAAATTTGGAACTCATTGCCACATATTATTCGTAAAAAAATAAGCATACTCCAAGTGTTCGGAACAAGTCTTGAATCCTATTTCTTATCAAGATATGTATGTATTAATGACGATACTTGTTAAATTGTAGTCTCAGATCCTAATGGAGAGTTGAAACAGCCCTAACATTATATGACAGTAAATTAATCAGAGCATGTTATAGAACGTATAGCTTCCAATGACTAGACAGCATTGAATTATCTAACTTGAACTACATCTTATCCCTTCTAAAAATCCTACGGAAGATCAGTCTGGTGAGTGGAAGGGATAAGTGCATTTCGTTATATACATGTAAATATGTGTACGCTTAGAGTATAATCCAATAGGATGCTCTAGAAGTCATAGAACTTATTCAGGCCCACAAGAAGTTGTATAGAAAAATCTCAATTGTAATAGTTTAAGAAATCAACGTTTCCAATATTTTTCGAAATGACATAACACTTGTGGTAATAAATTGTTTCAATTACGTAAATTGTTAAACTACGCACAACATCATATTTCAAATTATGGAAAAAGCCTTACACAATCCGAATGAACAAGACACACCCAAGATCTCGCCTCCAGTCACGCCCATCTCACCTGTCGAAGATGAACCGCGGATACGCGTTCACGAGATGGACGGAGTTGTCGTAGACCCTCATGGAGGCGGGCATGTCCTGGCGCATGAGGGCGCACTGTCTGGCCATGTGAGTCTTGCGGCGCTGCTGCTCCGACAGGAACTTGCCCACAGGCTGGGGGACCACCACGGTATAGTGAATTATCAAGCCATAACAAGTCGACATGTCAATGAGAGCTCATTACAATGTGAGCTAGGAAGTGCTACATTACAGCTGAAATATCAAATTTGACAAACGCTGATGTGCGCAGATAATAGTGTCTGCCTTTACAATCAAGTAGCTACGACAATATCATATGCGAGTGAAGGAATATTTCAAGGATGTTGATGGGATAAAATTAAATACAAATAGAACGACACTTTAATAATGTTGGTTTTTATCACTTTTGTAACTTCATTTGTAAACCAATATTTTATTTTTGTTTTTTATTTTCCTATTTTTACCATTGCAATTTTTTATGTAATTTACATTACGTGCGTTATAATTTCAGATGATATTCACTAATGATGTTATTTCACGTAACCAAACTGGTCTGAGTGTTCAATATATGTTTTTTACAGAAACGATTGAACCTCTTTTTGAAAACAAGGTTAGATTCCTTGCTCATAAGCCAATTTCTGCCATGTTGTTTTGACAATGTCAAATATAAGTAAAGTGTCACTACAATAATGGTGGAACAACAACATCAGATAAGAGTAATACACCTTAATATTACCATTACGCTGATAAAACAATATCAGATATAGGATTCATAGCATTAAAATAGTAGTCTCATCATAATATAAGAAAAATAAACCTACGACAGTAGTACACCGATGCCAGCGAGATCCATGTACAAAAATATCTTGAGAAAATTGGGTGTTCTTTACGTAGAGTAAGTAAATTTAGTGAAAGCACTACACATTTTCTTTGCATATTTTTGCTTCGAGAGAAGTAGTTTTCACTCACGATATTAATAGGTTGAAAATATTTTCATAAAAGGGCTGTTTATAAAATCGCATGCTACTGTAATTTTTGAAAAACTACGGTTGTATGACCGTTTTCAAAAGTAGTGGATTTCTGCAAATTCTGCTTCCGATTTAACAACAACGCATGTAATAACACGTTGGTGAACATAAACACAATTAATATGTACGTGTTTGATCTGGCGTCGAGTGGTAACTGATATATGTACCTGTGACTGGTAGTGGGATGAACATTGGATATGATGAACTGGGCAAAAATATGAGTCAGTTTAAGCATCGGTGCAAGTTAATGTCACGAGATTTTAAAATCGTTCAAATACTTTGAAGAAATTGTAGGGGTTCTGGGAAGATTTCATATAACTGATATAGAGCATGTAGGTACCAAGAAAGAACGGATCTAGCGTATCATGGTATCCTACCCACCAAAACGTTTGTATTCTACCGAGTTGATTTTCTTTGTTAAAAACAAATTCATTACTTACGCTTATTACTAATTAAGTGCATGTCATAATTGCTGTGTACAGAAAGAGTTAGAAAAGTTAAAATAAACTGAAAAATGCACTAAAAATTGAAAATACTAGTTGTACTCTTAAAATCCATAGTATTACTAGAACTTGAGCTGAGTTAAAACAACCTGTCAACAGGTTTATAATTTTTCAATTGAAAATCGTCAAAATGCCAGATTTAACAAACTAATTGCAATTGAAATAGAGAGGATTGGAGCAGGTGCGTTATTAAATCAAACCTGCAAGTGTAAGAGGATCTAGAAAATTTCGAGAAGCAACGATTCACAAAATAGATACATATAATCACTCTAAGGCTATTCATATTTCACAGATAAATATTTACTTAATCCTTCTTTAAAGCTGATCATTTAAGATACCTAAACATTTCATAGATCGGCCCGCAAGACAGTATTGGTATAGTGAACGTGCTGAGAGATATGTGCCCGCGCTTGTAGTTTATTCAATGAAAAAGTATCCGACTTAACATACTCACGGACAGCGGTAGGAACTTGGCCGCACGCTTCTGAAGTTGTTCGCGAGTAAACACATCGTCAGCAGCCTCCTTTGAGATCTGAATGGCCGGAGGTAACTTTTTTTGAACCACGCCCACTTTAGCGATTTCAACAAAGTTCTTTGGAGTGGCCAGGGCTTCGATATTCTCAAGGAGATCCATCGTTTTCTTGGAGTATTCTAGGGCCAGGCGTATTTTTTCAGCATCCAAGGATGGATTTTCGGGCGGCAGGTTCGCTACAGACGACGCGGATTTCTCGCTGGGAGCGTTGACCACGCCGATCTGGGAGGGGCTCCCGATCCTTGACGTGCCATTTAACGATTGGTTCCTCTCAGTAACATTAATTGGAACCTTTGAATCTATATTCACCATGGAATTTACGCCAGCTTTGTTTGGAAGACTTTCCTCAAAGGAAGGAGTGGACGAGCTTCTCTGTTTTGGAGGCTCTTCAACTTGTCGAATGAAAGCCTTTTGATTTGCCGGCTTTCCATCGGCAACTTGCACTAAATCGCTTTTGGGTGTCAAAAATAATGAGTTGCTCAGAATCTCATTTATTGACCTGGACGAAGCAGGATCTATGTACTGGACGAGTGCAATCAGCACCAAGATGCTTGCAACAGCCAGCATTCCTAAGCATGCCAGCTTGGAGCGAAGCCGCATTTTTCTCCGTCTCTGCAATCATAAAATCAAATAATTTAAATATCACTCCATCCCACTGATTCATATACTTGTAAGATCATTTGAACAAAACGTAAATTGAAAATATATCCAAGACATATAAGCAAATTTCCCAAATGACAAATATGATTTCTGAAAAATAAACATGAAACTAACCTACGCACTTGCAACTTTCAAGGTTTACTGATGAAACTTTTAACCTTAGTGGAACCAGTTTTCGTTAGTGTTAGAAGAATAGTGTTACCCAAAAAGAAATTCGTTATACTAATTTGAGCTCCTCCACGCATACGTCAACACCATCAATGTATAATTGGGAGCCTCGATTCCTCGACAACTGCGATGTGATGGTAATAGTCAAAACATGAACCTTTATTATTCCAACACGTTTTACCGTTGGGTTTTAAATGCCTTACAACTACTGGTGCGGTGGGGGATGTGAGGAATGTGTGGTTTAAACTTCCTTTCCCAAGGGAAGTACTCCGTGGTCACGTGAAAAGCCCCACCCACCTGAGCCGAGGCTCGAACCCTTGTCCTTTCGGCTGTGAGGCCATCACGTTCACCACTGCACCATGGAGCCCCTAACCACTGCACCATGGAGCCCCTATGAATTATTATATAAATTCGTAGAATACTTTCTCAAACATGATATAATCGAATATGAAATTCAAAAAATAGACCACTAAATGACCATAAAGATAAACGAGCATATTACTAAACATACAGGAATGGAACACCGATGCTTCAAAGTAGAGTTCTGCTACATTAAAATTTCTATAGTTTTACATCTCTTGATTCTTTCGAAGCATTACAAGTATTGTCATAGCTTAATACTTATAATCTTAAAATGTTAAAATGAATAACAGCAAAAGAATTTACTCGTAAATGATGGTGCATATGAACGCTAATGTTAAACACAATTAAATATCGATAATTAAAAAAAAAACTTAGTATATAAAAATTCTAAAGTCCTACGCCCACAAATCTTGCAAAACATTTATTAACATGTGCACATAAGCTGCGCACTCGTACAGCGAGAGCTATATAGTGCTAATCAAAATGGAAAGGCACATACAAAAAATAAAACATACTCTGATGCAGCGATTCAGAAATTCGTAAAACGTCTTATGTTCTCTCATAACTCAAACATCTCAGGGCGAATAACGCGTAGAGCAGACTTCGAAGCTCAATTTAGAAATGTACGAAAATCCCAAGTAGAGCAAGCCGTTTGTGTTTCCGTGGCCGTAGAGAGAGCGTATTATTTTACCAGAGGAAAATTGAAGATAAAGTCAGTGAAGATAATACAGATGCAATGGCCCACAGATTTCGTAGAAACAAGTTGTCAATTTCGATCTTTTGCTTAGAATGTGCTTTTAGATATACGTCTGTACAAAACAGTAGCATGTGCATAATTTAAAAATAACCGCAAAATGCCAGTGTACTATTACAAGAACAACAAACAGCAGCGCACACGCCAGTTGAATATATTACTGCGCACGTACACCAGTTGAACACAACTGTTGAACCTACAGCAGTTGAACTCACTTCTGCCAGACGTCAATGTCGTACAGTTTTAATGAGTGCGTGAGCCGTGCCACTTTCCCATGTACATCATTCACGCAAAGCCAGCGATCGCTGCAGTTGGCTTCATTTCTGAGTTTGTTGGTGACAGAATAAAAGGCTACGGTTGAAATGAAACAATGTGTATTTGAGGTGCTTCTTGCTGAAGCGATCACAGTTTCAGTTACTAAACACGTGTCTCTTAGAGTACAGCGGGAATCTCTAACACAACTGAAGCCTGTTAATATCCGAATGTTTGAGCGTTGTCCCAACACTTTAATAACTGTTCATTTATTCACGTGAACTCCTTAGTTGCACATTGCAATGTTCATGTACTTCGGCGGCAAAACGAAGGACGGCTCTCTTTCAACCGCATGGAAATAAACTTATCCTAACCTGATTTAAATTGCAGCCATGTTTGGCAGGGAGCATCAGTTATCGGAGTTGAATTTTCGCCGAATATGAATTAGGTAAATTCACGGTGCATAACATAACGACCCATATCAGTTAATAATTCACGTGAATTTACAATTTTGACTTCCACGAAAGCTATAAAATATCGAACGCCGTAAAAGCTTTTTAGTATAGAATGCAGAATACGGAGAATATTCGTCGAGCTTTTGAGAGCGCCGGGAAAAAACAGCTTCCGATGCTGCAGCTTTTCACATGACGCAAAGCGTTTGTGCAGGTCAGGTAAAACAGTGAAGGCCTTCATCTAACCGTGTAGCGCTGTTTGGTCATACTCCAGCACTGTGAAGGTAGTCTGAAACAATTCCACGGTCTGAAGTAGCTGGCGAAAACGATATGTAGTTACCGTATTTCTGCTCCTCGTGAAAAGAAATGAAACGTAGTTTCTAAAATTTCAAGTTAATGCGGACATCCCACCTCTTAAGGTGTTGCACCTTACTGATTCTTGGACAGGGTTGGGGAGTCGGGGGTATTGCAACTTATGGCCTCTCAGACAGGGTTATGGAGTCGGGGGTATTGCAACTTATGGCTTCTCAGACAGGATTGTGGAGTCGGAGGGTATAAGGTTCGAAATCGTTCACCAAAAAACTCAGACTCCTCGACACCGCGACTTCGACTCTGCAACTCTTCCCTGAAATGCTTCATACTTGCAGCTATCAAAATTTAGACTAAAATATTAACAGCAGACCTAAAGAACAGTGATAATTGAACTTGATCGTGCAATTCTTAAACGAAAATTAAATTTTTGCTGACAACCAACATCGGCAGAATCATGAACGAAATTTTAGAAGAAGCAAGAATTAGAAGAGGGTATAATTCACGAGGATGAAATTAACCAGTGTTGGGCCGACAGCGAACTTTCTCACTCCAGAATATACAGAATTTCTAGTCAGATATCTACGGATATTGCGATTTACACATTTGCAATATAAATTACCCTAAAAAATCGAAAGGGAATAGATTTCCTCCTTCTCAGCGCTTTGAAAAAATTCCCTTCACAGTGACGCATATTTCCTTTTCATACAAAAATTTGAACACATCAGCAAGCTGTCCACTCGCTGCATGTTGACACGGTGTTGAAGTTTCTTATTTTATCCTTCTAGTCATATTCAGGATGGTCACATAGTCGATAGAGTGACGATAAGTTGTGTTGGAGACGCAAGTCCCGCTCTTAACGATCTCCTTTCACAAAAATAGTTTCAGGCACTGCGCTCCAGATGCCGGGCACGAAGTACACTCGCTTCAGTCCACGTGCAGGGCTGGGTCTCGATCAAATGAAGAAATGGATTATTCCGACGGATTGAACTTAGTTGATATCGAGCATTGAATGAATCATGCATGGAGGGAAAAGTGTTGGAACATACAATCGTGTTTCTAGACACAGTTGCAGTACAAGACTGTATACGATGTTCGTTGTCTTTTATACGATGAATGGTTAGGATGAAGTAGTATCCATGTCAACGGCTAGCTCCTCGAATGCCTCTAGAGACAAAAATAGGTAACTGTAGAGTATAAACAATTTCAGTCGAATTTGAGATGATGAGTTCTTAGTTGGGTAAAACTTCGCCCGATCCTATCCGCAAACGTTGGATATTTCATTCTCGATAAATGCAGGGCCAGCACGCCGCGGCACTTACATTGAGTCGCTCTAGACACATGGCATGGCCGCGTCAGAAGGTGCACTAGCAGTTCAAACTTCGCTGTCCCCGCTCTGAGCGTTTGATCAATAGCAGAGGCAGTGATCTCGCCACCTCAAATGTTGGCCTCAGAACCAGAGAACTCGGCCTCAAACGCTCGCCGGAAACGATATCTTTGCAGTGTAAAAGTAAATGAACCGATGGGAAATTTTAAAGCGCTGATGAAAGTAAGTTTTTCACACTTGACGTTTTTTACCGAAAGAAATACGATGTCGTGTCGCTTAAACTGTGGATGTCAATAGTGATAGTTTACAACATTGCTAGACGACCTCTTTCGATTTTTGAACAAATCCCTTAAGAAATTAAAAATCGCAGGTATTTTGCACGTATTATTACTCAACTCATATTCTGTAGATGTTATTAATCTTGACATACATTCAATCTTGGTAGAAAGTCAACACTAGGATATCACATTTAATTACCAAAGTTCATTTATCGTCCTTCAAACTTTGTGCCCCGACGAGAACTCTAATTACCGCCTCTTATGAACCCTATCGTGACCGGACAAGGAAGTAAATAGAAAAGATTACAAAAAAATGCAAGTTATTCCGCCGGCCTAACCCTACAGAATTCCTCTGGACTAACCAAAACAAAGATATCTGTACCTGTGATCCACCTGCTCTGACCAGCAATTTGAAGTCCAACGAACACTGCCTCTGCGTACCATCCAGACGTTTATATTTACCGTTTATATTCACGCAGTGATGAGAATCACTTGACGTCTACCCAAGTCAAGTATCTTGGTTTACGTGTGGTCTCTTGTGCCTTCCTAATTAGGTGCGCCCGAGAGCTGCATAAAAATCAAATATGGTAATCACATCTTGATCATCTAGCAACTTTGCGTATTAACACAGTATTTTATGTGTTTCACAAATTTAACTATGTATCGCAATGTAAATCCTACAATTGTTCGATTAAGTAATCTAGAGTTCAGACCTCTCATCCGCGTTACTTAGTAATCTTTGTTACGACATGTTGAGCTGACTGAGGCATCTTAAATATTGTAATATTGGGCAATTTTCTTTTATTCGAAAGCATAATATAGAAGCGTCTCGTCGACTCGTACCTTTATGTGAGTAAAAGCACTAAGGAGTTGAAAAGTTTCATCCAATTAGAGTTTCTGATTAACGACTTGATTATCAATTCTTCAATTATACTCTCCAAATCTGCCACCATGCGATTTAAATATCTATTAATCAACATTGGGATGGTCCTCCTAATACCGTGCCTTGAAAATGACAGCTCGTATCTTTTTATCGCTAAATAGCAAGTATGAAAAAATTATAACGCGAACGAATTCTTTAATAATGGGATAATTCATGGAAGAATTACGTACATGAACAAGAGTCAAAAACACATCTTTATTCGAAACGCATAGTAAAAAAATTAGTATTGGATCCTTTTTTAGACCCGATCGGCTACTCTACATGCTTGCTTTCCTTCTTTTCCACCATTGCCACGCGCTCATATGGGGGCTGAAGCAGTCAACAGAGGTGGCACAAGGTGGTACGTGGCAGTACAAGATGGCACAATATGGTATATGGCCACAGAAGGTAGCACATGGGAACACATGATGGCACGTGGTTGTACATAGTGGCACATGGGGGTACACGCACAGAGTGCGTGTACACGCTTCTAAACGCGCAGATTAACCTAACCTAACCACGCCTATGTCAATGAGCTAAATATCCAGTTAAAACATCACATTTTGCCTATTTAAACCACATGACTAAATGCGTGTAAAATAAATTGGAAGTCTTCCCAGTTTCAGATTACGGAACCCAGAAAACTGGACGCCCACGCGTACGCTAAAAATTATAGTACTCAAATTATGGTACTCAGCTGAACCCCCACGCGTACACTAGAAAATATACATGCAGCTGCACCAGCAAAAAAAATTAACTGACGTCGAAACATGGAAGGCGATCGAACTTTTACTTCACGAACCGGAAAATAAGCGTCGTCTATTCTTCTAAGTCCTGAAAGTTCTCCACGCATGCAATGCGTCATTTCTATGTAGCCCGGCAATCCAGTTCTAGCAGAAGATGAACCCGATTTTAAAAGCAAGAAAATTTGAAAAACAAATAAACAAAATATTAATTTTTAAAATATAACGCGGTACATGTTAATTACTATATAAATTTTTACATCCGTTTCATATGGTCGCACCAATCATACAAACAGTTCTACAAAAACGGGAAGAAATTTTATTTCAACCGAGTTGTCGCACAGTAAAACTAACTGGTTTTGAGAAATATCTTAAAATTACTGACAGAACACCTGAGTACAGTGTAGAATATAAAGTTTAAGCATCCTTCCCCAAACAAAGCATTTCGTGACTTCTTGAAAACAGAGTACATAGTCGCACGCTGGATTTACGTACGAGTACGTAGATCCTGGGACGTCCTAACTTGAAACAGCGCGAGTTATCCAGTGTGCCATAGATCTGTTACTTTATTAATAGCACGAGAATAATAACCTTCCCAGTCGCAGAAATGACCTGCAGGTAACAAAATACACATGTAAACCACTTGCACCCACCATTTTTCAATTCTCTCTCGTTTATTTCTTGTAACAATAGAATGTAGTCCAGAGACAAATTGTGTGGATTTGGAGGGCATAAACACAGCAGCTTCGTAAAGTTAACTTTAGTCCCATAGCCCAAGACGCTAGGAAAGATGAGCACCCGACACCTAAATGTCGTAACACGCGAGCGGTGACTGAAGACGAGTCAGGGCTAGGTACTTTCACTGCCTCGCCAGCCAGGTGCAGTTTCCAGAGGATCCAGTCTTCTTCTCCAAGAGTGAGGGTCATCTTCTCCACGCCAAAGACTCGTGTGGGATTATACTCTGAATCAATATATGCGTGGAAGACAATATACTGCTCTTATTATGAAATGGTGAAGCTATAGCTACTCATTCTGATTTCTTCGCTTCTAATCAGCTTTGATCGATGGCCCCACATAATACTAAAATGTGGATTTTAAGATCATTGCGCTGTGTTTTTCGACTCAAACATTAAGCTGCAGCTGTGAAGCTCGTGGAATATTTTTTGGCCTATGGACCTAGTGATGACCGGGAGACACAAATAAATTTTGAGCTACATTTATGTGTTGTCTTTGATACACGAGCATTCTTATCTATTATCAACAAAATCAGGCATGTCAATATTATCAAGAAACTAATTCGAGGATAACTACATTTTAAAGAGCATCAAAGTGCATCAATGGTGCTGGAGTGAATTGCCGAACCCGTGGCAATGCTGGAGTAAACTGCTGCNCAATGCTGGAGTGAATTGCTGCACCCGTGGCAATGCTGGAGTGAATTGCCGCACCCGTAGCAATGCTGGAGTAAACTGCTGCACCCGTAGCAATTCACACCAGAAGGAGCGGCGTTTCACCCTGCTGGGGCCGATTTCTCAAACTCACATTTTTCAGAAAATGTTTCAAGTAAAAAAGATAAAGAGCTGAACTTTTCTGAGCTCGATCCGCAGGTTTGTGCCTATATTCACATGATGTATGAAATTTCTCCTAACTTCCGTTTTTTAAATCAAAAGTTTGCGGAAAATGCAATGATTCATCCGGATCGATGCTGCAGCATGTCCTTGAACATTAGCATGTTCAAGTAGTTTTCATTAAAAATATCATAGATATGAATCTTTTGGCAGAACATGTTTATGTCTCAAAAGGGCTCTGAATTATCCCATAATAAACATTGTTTGGAGTGGAAATTACGCATCTTCTTAAAGAATAAAGGATTAGTTGTTGTAGTTGTAGTGGTAGTG
>VOMN01014588.1:0-55202 GCA_014899125.1 Orchestia grillus
TAGCTTAGAAGGACATCCTTTCTCCTATTCTATTTTTTACTTGCAGCATTAGGAGGAAGGAATTTCATAATTGTTGCATTTCTCTGAGGGAGATTGTAAGAAGAGAAAACATATCGTGCTTTATAAATGAGAAACTTTTCTTGTATGGAGGTCCAGCTCAATTTTTTAAAGAGAGGAGTTGCATGATAGCATTTCTTGAAATTTCCGTTACAAATAACCTTGGCAGCAAAATTCATGCATTTCTGTAAATCTTTCTGAAGAGATTTAGTTATATTTCCCCACACCAAACTACAGTAGTCGAAACGTGATAACACTAGAGATTGAACCGCTAATAATCTGTTTTTATTTTTCATCTAACACATTCTTTACCCGATGATCATTACGCTGAGGGGAATTTGGTGACTTCTTTTTGGTGCCCTGTTCAAACTCCTTCTCGGTCCCCTCAGCAATACCATTGCCTGGAAGACTGCAGACGCTGTGTCCAGAAATATTGCTCTATTTTATAATAAAGATGATAAATAAGTACTATACCAAAAAATAGAGCTTTGTTCATGATAGATAAACAAGGAATACAACTGTAAGGAAGATAACCAGAGTACTAATGAGCACAGTATTTCAGTGATGTTATAAAGGAACCACTGCATCTGAATAGGCGGACATTCTAAAAGTCAAGGAAGACTTAGATATTAATACTGAATTAACAGCCAAATGGGAAAAAATTAAAACATACTCTAAAAAGTCTACAGCAATACCAAGGTAAAAAAAGAGAATGCCGGATAACTCGAATTGAAAGTAAACTTTTGCGTGAAATATTTTCTGTTTTTCTTCTCGTTGAGTGTAACAAGTTTAATCCGGAAAGTGCTTTGCTGGTACTTGCTATTTGGAAAACGCCATGCAAAGATTATGATTGGGCATGCTATAGATTTGTCTAATTGGAGAGTATTGATAACAAANTGACTTTCTAAGCTCCACTAATCACAAAGAAGAAGAAGAAAGTTGCCTTCAGCTGTGCTATCGCAGTATTTTAATAGAAATTAGCAATGATATCCCAGCTCGCTGTTCGAGCAAGTTCTATCTTCCAGTAGGTTCCTGTTCTTGAACCTATAACAAAGTATCTCATCAAATTTTGAGTCTAGCCTTGACTCCTTACGTCCAACGACCATCCGACCAGGACCGACCTCTAGCTTTGCCCCTCTCACACTGACTGTCTATCTCATAGCAAAATATTTTATACTTGATCAAAGCTGATTAGCCATTAGCCACCGATATAAAAGCAGAAACTGATGAAAAAATAAAATAACAATAATAAACTCAAGACANTTCAAAGCCCCAATTCAACACTCAACGGAAGAAGAAGAAATGTGCGGCACGTTTGCGTCACGATTGGAGGTGGGCAGGAGCAAACATCTTAAACCAGATAAGATATAACACAGGGCGGTGGTAGGCTGTTTGGAGGACTAGTGAAGAGTATATGGCGACAGACCTTGGACAATATTGCGGCGCCTTTGTGAGTATGGCTATGAAAGAATGATACAGGCTAAGAGGCCTATGGATGGGAGCACAATTGTTTACCCTCGCCACCGTTAGGGCACGTGAAGAACTACAATAGAGCACCGTAATTTCAAAGTCCTCAGTTGAAAGCTGTATGCTACAAGAATTTTTGAGACCGTGAGTTGCAATTGCTGAATTAGAGACCAGAATTGCTAATTTTGTTAGGTTTCAAGTGGCATCATGTTTCTGATTAATTTGTGAATAAAATTGGCTATTTTCTAATAAGGGTGCTCCAGTCTTAATTTCTAAAGATTAGTTCAGTTAAGTTTGGCATCAAGACTACTATCACAAAAATTTGATGGATGTATTTTTTGTAACTAATGTATTTTAAGTCTTTTTAATCACAAATTTGAACATGAAACCTTATGCTAATTGATATATTTTGTGATGAGGAATTTAAAGCAAGTTTAATGCACTACAACTGCATTTCCATATTTATAACTTTAGAAACTCTCCTAAAATAACTTTTCTTAATGTAACTTGATCTAACCTTGATTAACCTAATTAACCTATGTGTATTTCATTTTGGAATGTTAAAATGTCAGAGTATTAACAGCTTCTGTGTCAGCAGTCCAGCCTTAAAGCAAAATTAACCATTATTTCATGTATGTAGATGATAGGACAGCAACACATGAACTGGATAACTGTTTGAAAAGGCTGAAAGCCTGGTAGCTTATTTGGGTCTAAAAGTAAATAGTATATGTTTTGAGCCTAGTATATTATCTGATATTTCTCCCTTGATTAAAATATTGGGTTCAATGTAAATTACTCAGTCCAAATAAATGTTTGAAATGTAAGTGATGTCAGGATAAGAAGCTAGAACTGTCAAAGAATATTTTAAATATCTTAAATTCATGCTGCTGTCAGATGAGGAAAAGCAGAAAAAGATAAAAATGTAGCACTGAATCATCCTACAAATTTTCAAGGGACAAAATTATGTATTGAAACTTTAAATATTTTTTTTACCATCTAGACAATGGAAGTTCTATGCATACAGTTAATAGCTGGCAATGATATTGGGTTTTTTAGAAGTTTCTGGAAGCATAGAGATTTTTACTTTATTTTTCATTTTATTGAACTCTGTGATATCCTTTTCTGAGGCTCACATTGCAATTTGTGGATTATTGTATTAAATTTGGAATAGCAAGTAAAAAACTATAATTATACTGTTTATACCTAACCTAGAGCTTACTCCCTGTAACTGCCATTGTATGGTAGGTCGGACTTGGAATATTGCGTGGTGCAGTATTTTGAGTATTTTGTGGCTTGGCTTACTGAGGAAGTATTAGAAAGTAAACTTTCCCCATAAAAATTTATGTGTAGTTGCATCTAGCAGAAAATTTGTTTCTGCATTGTACTCAATGATATGGGATGCTGAACTTGCAAATACCTGTATCCTGATGTGTACAGAATTGGCAGTAAGTAAGGGACCTCTTTTAAAAATTTGCCATAGAGTTGAAAGAGTAAAAAGATCAGGTCCTTTTAAAATGAAAGATTAATTTTTCAAGTTTTTTCAGTGTATCAGTGATGAAAGATCCTATATTATATATTTCTACAGTCATATTTCAAAAGGATACCTCATTTATTGCTCATCCTATATAAAATAACTTAAGAAGCTGGGTGAAAATTTAGGAATATATTTAAGAGCTTATGGAGCTTGCTCATAAACCAAGGGGCTCACCTTTTGGTGGTTATCTTTATGAATTTATGAGCTTATTTTTCTAAAAACTATTTTGTGAATGAAAAGTTATGAAGTCTTATATTACCTTTTGTTATAGAAATTATGTAATTGACCCTAGACTGTTACAAAAAGTTGCCCAAAAGAAAGTTTTGTCCACACTAGCTCAAATATATTTCTGAAAGTTGCCACACCACCCAGTTTACAAAAAATAGTCATTCTTCCACTGTACTAGATTTGGTATTTCTGAGATGACTTAATGGAAGGTATATCAGTTACCTGAAAACTCCTAAAATCTAAGAAATTTTTTTAGAAATCGGAGTGAATATGCAATGCTATTGCACTTTGCTAAGAAATGAAGAGGATGAATCATATCTTGATCAGTGGGTGGAGGCAGCTTGAACTCTCATGCTAGTAGACATATCTAGCCAAGTGCTTCTCAAAGTGGTGGCTTGCAGGCCAGTGTAGGTACACTGGATATCGGCTACAAGTGAGCCGTCAGTGTCCACTCCATACTAAGGAATCAATGAAGGTATTGGTAGATTAAAATTGTATTACAGATGTTACATGTATTATTTTTGGTGTAAATCAATATTACTATGGTATATTTCTGGTAGGAGGCATGCTGAAAAAAATGCCAATTCAGCACATCACATTGTTTGAGAACCACCTATTTAGCATACTTAGCTGTAGACCATTACTTCCTATTTTAAATTTCAACCTATACATATTCCAAGTAATTGGATTGTTTATCATGATTTTGTTACCTGGCACTCCAGTGTTATATTTTTTCCTAATTCCTTTTATGGGAAAACAATAGGAAGCATACATTTTTATGAAACTTTGCTTTTATATTACACTTGTACTCATTATAATTTTTTTTTCTTTTGTTCAGTCACAAAGAAGTTAAGCTTTTAATTAACCCAGTAATGCAACTAAAGTGAAATTTTGTTCTGTGTGTAATATTTCTAGGGGCAATTGATAACACTCGTATTTTTCTTTCAGTTTAGCTGATGGACCCTTGCGTTTAGTCAAGAGGCGTGTGAGCTTGTTCGCATTGCTGCTGCTGCTGCTGCTGTTGCTGCTGCTGCTGCTCTTGAAGAACTAGTGAAGTTGGATTATCTTGACCAGCTCTCAACTGGAATTCAAGGTTTGTAGTTGAGTATTCTGTGTGTTATAGGACACCCCTATTCCCTGTCTCTCTCTCTACTGGGATGTCTTTAATTATCTCAAGTTTTGTCTGCCCAAGTGCAGATATTCCTCCTGGGTAGCTAGGTGTCCAAGGGACAGCAAAGAGTTAGACTAAGCTATCATTGTGAGTGTGGTGTGGTGTTGGATTTGTGGAGCGTTGTTGGATGTGAGAGAAAAACCAGAAGAATGGTTCCCCAAAAATCAAAACTATTTCTGATCTTAATAATGTCCATGAGTAAAATTGATATCTATCATCCATCCTGTATCCAACATACTTGTACAAGTGCATTGTGTAGTGTTGCTTTGCAGAGTCTTGAAAACTTACTGAGGCATATTTGCACAGTATTGCATTAGTTGAGGAGAAACATGTTATTTTTTGATGATTATTGAAGTGTTTTAAAATTTAAGTATAAATCTGTCAATTGTGACTTTTTTGTAATGCTGAAGTTTCTGAACATTAAAGTTTTGCTCATTTTGAAGTCTGAAGATGAATATAACAAGGTTGAGAGTTCAGATGCACAAGATTGCAGTTAATAAATTAAGATGATATATGAACGCATTGGCTTCAATGATTCTATTTTTCTAGTGGTAAAATGACCCATTGACAGGTCGTACCACAGGAAACAAGTTACACAAGAAAAAGTAAATTTCACCCCATATGATCGCATACAAAAATGTTAGATTCCTATGTATGGCTAAACAAAAACTGGGCAAAATTGGCCGGAGATGAAAAATGAAGGAATAAACTACCTGAGAGGCAAAAATCTCTGATATTAAATTGATGTCCATTTGATTGAAACTGAATTTCACTTAGGGCAAATAGACTTGGGGAAACTTATTTTGTTATGGCAACTAACGAAGGTGCAAATCAGAATTTTTGTTGCATATGGTTTGCCAGTACCTGCTCAAAATCAAGCTGAGATGGGGTCTCTGTTACATGTTTTGGAATTTACCTTAATTATTGCAAGTACAAATAACATGAAATTTTGAATTGAAAGGAGTCTGAATTTTTATGATGTTTTAATTCAATGAACAATTTATGGAAATTACATTACTCATCATTTGTGCATAATCATGTGGACAAGAGGCAACTCCCAACTCGCTAAAGATGAGACACTTGCTCTCTGGCTAACATGAAAAGGAGAAGAAAACGCACATGAAAATGTTACATATTTGTTCCAATTCATCACAGGAGAATGGGGTCAAAAAATATTATAGAAACCAAGGAGAAATAATGAACTTTGCTAGTCACATGTGACTAATATTAGATAAATAAATATACCAAAGAAAGTAAACTGATGATTTTTGGACACACCATTGTTGATTGCACAAGTGTCATTTCTTATAAAAAAGTAATCATGGAAATGGCACAAATTTTTTTAGGATAAAGGGAACATTAAGAACATCGCCTGATAATTCACAACTGTACAATAGTTGGGTTTATGTTTCTTATTTACTTTGCCGTTTTGGATGCACTAAATAACAGAAAACTTGCATTAAATACAAAAGTTGTAAATGTGTCAGTTTTTCGTCATGTCCATTGTAGTTGGCATTTAGTACTCACTGGATCATATACTGGGTGAACTGAAAGTCTTGGAGTAGTTTTCAGTTGTATGTAAATATGATTTCAAACTATTTCATTGATAGTTAGTGACGTTTAAAATGTTAGGTTATATATCACCTACCATATATTTTCAGGTTTATTCTCAAAATTTATTGTTTTCCAAAATGAGGAATAGAGAAACAATCAAAGGACTTCACCGCGCGGGTAAGACCAATTCTGAGGTCATTAAATTACTTTGAGTATCCAAGTCAACTGTTTATCATGCTGTGAAGAGATTCAAAAAGCTTAGAACTGCTGATGATCATCTGTGAAAGGGTTGACCAAGATCCATTAGCATAATGAAAGTGCTAATGCCCGGTCTGCAAATTAATTTCTGCTTGGTGCAAATAAACTTAGAAGGTTTCTAATCGAAGTAACCATCTCACTGTGCAACTAAAGATCACTTGTGTTGCAGATGGTGGACCAGTGCAAGAACTGCGGGGCTGGGGAGTTTGACGTGGACCCCACGAGGGGCGTGACGGTGTGTGTGGAGTGCGGCGTGGTGCAGGCCGAGCGCAACATCGTCAATGAAGTGCAGTTTATGGAAAATTCTCGGGGACAGAGCAGCGCGATCGGACAGTTCATAGCTCACGACTCGAGCGCACCGCGGCCTCTCTTTCGAGGATGTCAGGGAACATTTTCAAAAGAGAGCCGAGAGATCACTCTGCAGAAGGCAAAGAAAAAGATTGAAGCTCTAACGACGTCCTTGGGCTTGAGTAAGCATGTGGACTCCATCGCCAACAATCACTTCAAGTTGTCGCTGAGCCACGGGCTCTGCAGGGGCAGGAAGAGCGCTCACGTCATAGGCGCCTGCGTCTACATCGCCTGCCGACAAGAACGCACTCCTCACATGCTCATAGATGTCAGTGATGCTGCCCAGGTTGACGTCTATGAATTAGGTCGTACGTACCTCCGCATTACCACCGCCCTCAAGATCAATAACTTAACATCTATTGATCCTTGCATATACATCTTGAGATTCTCTCATAAGCTTCAGTTTGGAGATAAGACCCACGATGTGTCCAACACAGCTTCTCGCCTCGTTGTCCGGATGAAGAAGGACTGGATGGACATAGGTCGTCGACCTTCCGGCATATGCGGGGCAGCTCTAGTTATTGCTGCACGGTTTCACAACTTCAACCGGACTATCCAAGATGTCATTAAGGTTGTCAAAGTGCATGAATCGACCATCAGGAAACGCCTGACAGAGTTCGGCAGCACTCCGTCCAGTGAACTGACGCTTGACGAGTTCATGGATAAAGATTTGGATCAGTCGGAAGACCCGCCAGCATTCAAGGCAGCCAGACGACGAGAGGAGGAACACCTGCAGAGGCTCATGGATCAAGAAAAAGATCTAACCAATGAATTTACGGACATCCAACAGGAAATAGAAAGAATACTCAGTGAACGTAAAAAGAAGTTACGAGGCTTATGGGCGGCTGCATCAGCTGCTACTGCTGATACCCAAGTGGACTTGTCTCAAGAGAACAGCGATGCCGCTCAGTTCATCACTGAGGCGACCATGCACTCCATTCAGGAGTGTCTCGGCCGAGACTCGGACGCTATAGACCCACACAACGCACCACGAGAGATCCTGCCCACCACCGCCAGCATGGGCCTCAATCAAACCATTGAGGAGAGCATGGAGATCCGACCGTCCGAACCGGAGCCTCCTGAGTCAGGTATACTCGACTTGGAGGGAATAGATGATGATGAAATCGATTCTTACATTTTGACTGATCGGGAAAAAGAAATGAAGACTAATCTGTGGATGAATCTCAATCGAGAGTTTTTGGAAGAGCAAGAAAAGAAGAAGGAACAGGAGAAGTTAGAAGAAGAGCAGCGTGTCAAAGAAGGGAAGCCTGCTAAGAAACGGAAGCCGTACAGGAAAAAAGGTAAAAGCGACCCTCCCGCCAACACTGCTGGAGAAGCGATGGAGCGCCTCATCAAAGCCAAGAAGCTCTCGAACAAAATTGACTATAGCGTCTTGAAGAACTTGAACGGTGAGAGCGACCACGTCGGCGAAACACGCAGCCTCGCGTCGTCTCGGTCTAGCAAAACAAGTAAAAAGTCCACGTCTTCTCATCCACCCTTACCGGAAAAACTACGCGAAATAATGCAGTCGCTCACAGGGGAGCGCACTCCGCAAGAAGCAATCAATAAAGACCTGAACCTCAACGTCGATTTCGATGACGACGATGATGAACCTGAGGCAAAGAAGCAGAAAGTTGAAGTAACTTCTAACAGTCCTGCAGCTGCTAATGAAGAAAGAGAAGAGGCTGAAGAAGATGGGGAGTATTATGCAGAGCGAGAGGTTGAAGATGAAGAAGAAGAGGAAGAAGAAGATGACGGATTAAGAAGTTTATTAGGAGAACGAGAAGATGATGACGACTACTATGACTAGAAAGTTCAACTTGTATGTTAGTGTGTACATGCACGCTTAGTGATTTTTTTCTAAGAATAGATCGTTGTTATTTATACCTCGTCTTAGCTGTAGACAGTTTGTGGGACTTGCTGACGCTGACTTAGGTCACTTCTCGGTCAATAGGGGGCGTTTTGGGTAAAGTGTGGAAGCTTCGAGTGTGGTGTGA
This sequence comes from Orchestia grillus, assembly GCA_014899125.1. Taxonomy (NCBI): domain Eukaryota; kingdom Metazoa; phylum Arthropoda; class Malacostraca; order Amphipoda; family Talitridae; genus Orchestia; species Orchestia grillus. The sequence goes on from VOMN01014588.1 coordinate 8,615, forward strand.
CGGGAGTAAGTCTCAGACCGGCACGCCTGCCAGCTCATTTGAGCCACTCTGTCCGTATAGAAATTCAGCTTCGGTCTGTCCTGCGTGTAAATCTATTGTTGAATGCATTCATATTTGCCTGCCGACGTTGCTTCAGAGGTTGGGAGGAAGGGGGATGAGTGCGAGATTTTCCAAAAATGATCTTAATTTATAGCTTTTTATGTTAATTTCATCTTGATTGACCAATTTTTCTTATTTTTCTACAGAATTTGTATTTGTTGACGGTTTGCGATATGTTCAAACGGTAGTTAGCGTATCGTCATTCATTCATAAGCCTAAGTTCTGCCAAACTTGTAGATATGATCATCCTCCACTCCAGTGCTGTTGTTGTATTTGTCTGCTTGGTAGACTAAAAAGCATTGAAAATACGTGTTGTGACTCACTCTGTGTGTTCTGTGAAGGGCTGCTCACCTTGGCTGACTTTTAAATATTGGAGAAATTCTGGGCTGTAGTAGTAAGTTGTACCTCTCATCTACTCATATCAGATACAGCGGACAAAATTTGCTGATCTGGATAAATTTTCCATTGGCCAGAATGCCTGGTGATACGAAAGTGCAGAAAAATTGAATGTGAAATATTAACGCCACCAGTAAACACTTGCGTAACCTGATTTTTGTTCTGTGCAATTAAGTGTTGTTTTCTAACTCTTATCATTGTAAAAGAGTAGAAATGTCCATTATTCGTATGAAGCTTTACTTTTGTATCATATTCATTACTCAAATCATGTTGAAGAAAGACAAGTTTGAATATTAATTGACATAGTTCTAGACTTAGAATTCTTATTTATTCTGTTTAGCAACCAATAAATGGGGAGTAATGGTTTTAACCTTGGAATAGGGCAGGAGGGAAATGTTACTTAGTGTAGTCCCTCCCACCCATTAGTCCATTAATGAGGGATTTAAGTGGTCATCTCGGCATTATTTGCTACCTCGTGAGTTCCAGCCTCGGTCTCTGGCCGTCACAGTGTTGTCTGTTCTCTTCAGTAAGTACGAGACGAATTGCCGCGGTGGAGTGGAATAAGAAGCGTAGATTTATCCATCAAAGTTTCTTCTGTAAATTGTGAGCTCGAAAATTATTGCGCATCATGTCTGGTTGTTTTAATTTTCCCGACGATTTTCCACCGAATACTTCATGAATTTATCCCTACAGCTTTCCCTCCGTCTCGATTTAGTCATACCACAGCGGAAAGGACAAGGGTTCGAGCCTCGGGTCAGGTGGGGCTTTGCACGTGACCACGGAGTACTTCCCTTGGAAGAAGAAGTTTAAACGACACATTCCTCACATCTCCCACCACACCAGTAGTTGTAAGGCATTTAAAACCCAACGGTAAAACTTGTTGGAATAAATAAAGGTTCTTTCAAACGACACAAGTTGGCTCAGTATAAGTGGGGAACACGCATGGCATCGTTGATGCATGTTTTGCAAGCGCTGCAGGATACAAATCCATTCGAGTTCTGACGTGCCTCAACTGAAATTAAAATTTTTTGGTAATTAACAAAATTAATGTGTAATTATCGATAGGTTTAACTCTTTTCGATTTTAAAGCCAGCCTATCTTTTAATTATTTTTTAATTTATCTGGTATGTACGATGAATCATGCGATGTTTTAAGTTAATATTTAACTTAACGCGTTAATCGCCGCTTCACTATTAACGACAGACCACAATTAAAAACCATGACTAAAAGTCTGAAAGTGACTTTCGTACTTATATTAGGTTGCAGTCGTTGTCATTGAAAACGGACTTGTACCATGTTTTGCATGCGGCTGGTTACAGATTAAATAATTTCTCTTGCTTCTTTCATACCAGTGCGTTATTTTTGGCTTGAATTTGAGACCCTGAAAATAGGCATTTAAATTTTAAATTGTGAGTGGCCAGGCGATATTTCGTATTTTTCCTATACACTGTCTCTCACAGGGGTGTATTTATAGTTCCGACCGTGCACCAGGTATTCTGCGTTTAGGCATGCAAAATATAGTGGATAGTTAATTTGAGGTGTATCATTAGGGCTTCGAAAAAATCCTCTTGAGTTAAATCATTTTAGAGCAGGTGCAATATGCTGATTCATACTTTTTAATTGAATTTAAATCAAGGAATAATTTAATTCGACTTCCAACAAGGAACATCTATGTTGATAAACACATTTTTACTAATCTGCATTCTCTAAATCAATAAAAGAAATAAAACTGTCATGAACAAATCTTAGCAAAATTTATTATATACAGCCTGGGGGATACTTCATAATTGAATGCCACTGGTAATTACAACTTTACTAAGCTTTTTAGGTGGTTGAGCTCTTCAGGCGACTTCATTCTAATGAGGTAACTGGTACTTTGGAAGAAAAGATTATACCACTGTTCTTGGAATTTCTTTTAGGGTCATTGAAACGAAGTGACAGTTACAACATAGATCTAGAATTCGAATTTTTAGTGAACCAAGATACAATCTAATCTTCTGTTTTACTTCAGTTTTTTTTAACCTGAATCAATCGAATCAGTTGGATCTACATTTTCGCAGAAACTTCATGGAATGGTCTGCCGCAGGAAATTGATAATATCTCCTGTAGAATTTCCTTTTATGTTATTTTAATTGAACCAAGCTGTTAATAACTATTCATAACGTCGCTTATTTTTAGAAGTTCTCTTGAACTCTCGAAGTCCAACACTTTCGTTGACTTATTCCACCCAGATTGCGGGACCGTCGTAACACAGTCCGCATGCGGTTCTGGGTTCATATGCCATACCTTAAGCCCATGTGACTGATACGTGCCTGTAAAAACCGTCACGACTTGAGGCAAAGTTACAGCATTGTCCTTAGTAGTTTTGACACTGGGTAACGTTGATGGCAGGAGCCTGCAATCTTCCGGAACACAACACGCGTATAACCTTATAACCGTCATGAACTTCTTGTTATATATTTGTCGCTTGCGATTTTAACTTCAGTTTTGCTTCATCTGTAATTGTTTCGTCCAGCATTATTAGTGCAAGCAAAGGTACCTCTCCTTATCTGTTGACGATGTGATGTCGTAAGTTTTTTCTAGCATTTTTAGAAATCACATTGGTGAAGGATGCAACGTTGTTACCGTTTGTCGTATTGAGTGAGGTTATAGGTAAAACTATAAGAATAATTAAAAGTATCGTAAAACATGCTGTCGTTGATGCAAGCTGAAGAATGATGCTTGAAGTATTTAATTTTTCTTACATTGAAGGAATCTTTTGCCCAAATAATCTCCTTTTTAAGTTTTCCAATTCAACTGTTTCAGTCTGTTTCTTTTCTTAAAAATTCCCATGATCTAAACCAGAAATTGCAGTCTGCATCTTATTTTGTTATTCATCTTACTTCTGCATACTTGAGTCGGAATTTACGTTTTTATTAATTATCGGAAGATCAAGTTTACTTAGTTGCTCTGTACAAGTACATTAGCTATTTTAATTATAAGAATTCTCTCTGTACTGCTGCAAGCTTCCAATTAAGCATGAAATGAACTTTTATGGACGAAACTAAACTGGAATTACGTTGAAATTGAATTTCATGTAAAACTAAGTAGAAAAAGTTTTTTCACCGGAGTGGAGTCTGATACCCGTGTCCGTTCCGTAGCGCTCCTTGCCGCGTTACTGTGTTGACTGTGGACGGTAGCGATCTAACAAGTCAGCAACTGGTACGGCTTTAGGGTTGCGGTATCAAGTATACAACTGTTGGATAAATGAATCCGTTTTTTATGTATGACTCGAATGTGTCACTTACTTTGGTTTTATACGGGAATTTCTGTAAAGAATATTTGTATTATTTAGCTTCGATTTGCTGACAATGTAAGTATAGCTATGAAAATTAGGTTATGTCACACGCAAGCTCTCAACTACTGAAAATGGTTTGAGTAACTCTCCCTGAAACCCTAAGCGATGTAGATTTTTTCCGTAAAGTCGTCAGTTCAGATTTAATGGGTTTTAAATTTCAGAGGAATTCGTTCCTCATGCTTATTATGTGAATTAAACGGCAGCAATTTTTGTTATAGTCTAAAAGTGTGAATAGTGGAAACACTATTTGAGTGATTGTTAGGTCCATTTATTGGGAAAATGAAAAGTTGATGAAAAATAATTCTGCATAAACATGAGTCACAATCATTCCTTGCTCTAGCCCATGCAATTCATTGATTAGCTGTGGTGTTTTGTTATTACTAGTAATAAATTCACAATATTAGGAATTTCCAAAATGAAGTGTTCTTGCAATGCAATTACTACAGTGAGAAAATAGAAAAGTTTTTCTTAGTGGTTTTATTTTCAGAATTTAAAAATGTAAGTTATAAGGGATTTTCAAATGTTAGTGTGGAATTTCTTAATGGTTTTATTTGTGAGATCTGTTGCTGTAAGTTATGTTTGAAATCTGGAATTTTTGCCAGGAATCCTTTCCTTCATTCTGTAGTGATGTTGGTTGTTGAAAATAACCTGGATATGACAGGCTGGTTAGCATTCAATTGTTCAAATGTATTTTACTTAATAGTTTTCAGAAAATTGTGAGTTCAGTGTCAAGGTTGGCTAGTACTGGTTTCAACTTCAGATAGGTCATTGATAGATTAAAAAATGTAGAAAATGTCCCTAATGATTTTGAATATAAAGTTGAGAAAAGATAGGAATAAAAACATAGGTATGAATTCTTCTAATAAATTAGCTGAAAGTAGTGGTTAATATTTATCACTTTGGTGCAGCCAATTGCACAGAGATCCTATTCATCCTATGGCCTTCATTCAAGTGTCATTAGATGGAAATTATTCCTCAATGGCACATCAAAATGAAGACTGTACAATAGACAGGACACTGTGCAGTTGGCTGCAGTTCAGTGAATATGAACTATATATTCATTTGCAATAAGCTTCAAGTTCATATTCATAATAAATAGGTATAAATACATTAGAAAAGGTACATATGTTTCCGTAATGAAGGTCCTTAGGTAAAAATTAACCCAAGTTACTTCTACATATATATCATTAGGTAAAAATTAACCCAAGTTACTTCTACATATATATCATGCTTTAGGAGCTCTACATTTCCCACTTGACCCAAGCATAAAATAACTACCAGCTGAAGCTGGGATATGACTGTGACAAACTACCACCCTGTCCAAGAGGTGATGTAATCTCCTGTCCCACTCAATGCTACAGAAATTGGTATAAGTGCAGGCTCTAATGGCCTTAATGGCTACCTATGCAAGAAGGAAACTTTATTTTTCCTTACCTTGTTCCTATATTTAATTATTTTTTATTAAATGAATAATATTAATTTAAAAAGTGTTTTTTTCAACTTCTTTAAATAGTTTATATTTATTGAAAATAAAAAAAAAGGCTTACTTAGCCTATCTATGAATATGCATCTGATAAATCCAAATTTTTGGTAGTTTGTCTTGAAAATACACTCCAATAAAGAAAGCAAAAGCTTTTATAATAAATAATTCCAGTAAATATTAGGAACAATTTATCTTTCAAAAGTTATTTCATAAGTCAATGTGATACAAAGTTATAACTGGTTTGGTTATTTTGTACTGTGTTGATAAGCTCTTACTTAAAGATAATAGAAAATAGGAAATCTAATTTTGAATGATTTTTATGAATTTTTGTGTTGGAGGGTTCCAGTTTTAGAATTGTTCTAAAACCACAATTTGAATAAAAAAAATTTTGTCATCAAAAGTGGAATCATTTTGACCTGCCAATTTCTAAGAATGTATGTATAGGAAGAACAAATTTATTCATTCCTTTTACCCATTAAGTTATATCATGAGCATTGTATCATGTGAAAAGAGATTAATTTCTCTCTTTCATGTTATCAATAACCAACATATCACATATATACTGTGCCACATCTGCATAATAGTGAAATGCCACTACTTGTTGGTGTTCAAGGTGGTGTTTTTAATGGTTCTTTAGCTTAGGAAAAATGCACTGCAATAATAACTAACATTAGTTACTTGCAGTTTTATTTGCAAAATTCTGCTGTACATTGTATGATTGACTTTTGGAAATTATGAAGCATGTGTCGAGTAGCTAACTGCGGAAGTCTTGGCTAAAACATAAGATTTGTACGAGACTTTTTGCAAGACCACTTTCTTGACTTTTTACAGTTGTCTCTGGTTCTGCAGAGTTACTAAGCCCAAAGGAAAATGTCATCACCTGCAGAACAGGAAGAATCTAGGTAAGTTTAAAAAGTTGTATCAAATAAGCTCTTTAGTTTTCAAAGTCGGCTTATATTAAGGGGCTTAATGCCAAGTCTTTGAGTTGTGCACATAATTGTAAGTTGTACACCGGGTGTGATTTAAGCACCTGAGCCCAAGCCAAGGCTCTCATATTTTTGTGTGTAATGAATGATAGGCAGGTTGTTGCTCATTCGATACAAAAAACCTGTAATTAACTGTTAATAATAATTCCAGAGAATTTATGATTTCATTATTTGTTGTGTTTATTGAGAGTGAAAGTTGCATTTCTGGTGGTGTATCAGAGTAGAGCAATTAGAATCTAGTCAAAAGAATCTTTGTGACTGAAATGCTACAGAACCTGTTTGTAATCCCTACTTAATATTTGTACAATTTAAATTTTTGAACTCAACTTCTGACAGTTTTTTATTTATTAGATCAATACTATTTTTGGTTAGTAGAAATGCTTTCATTATATGTAGGTGTGCTTTTAGATCTCTATCTGAATTGTAATTTACAAAAGCCAATGTTCCATTGTATATTGACCCAGTGAAATCAAAGGGTACAGAAAACAAACAAGTTTTGGAGCAAATAAAGCTAAAATTTCAGTGTAAATTAAATACTTTCATCTTTCACAAAATGTCCTTCCAAAATCAGTGTGCATCTTCTGTGCTGACTAACATGTGAATTTCTGTTGAGAGTCTTGCATTTCACACCTGGGGTCTCTCCTGAGGAATCAAATTATAAATATTTAATTATTCTAATTGTGTAGTGTGCTTCAATTGTGTTGATTTATTTTTCATAGTTTCAATTTATTTTATTTGTATATTTTTCAGCCACTTTTATTGTAGTATAAAAATTATTGATAAATTTTTACTGTTATGTTTATGTTCCTTCGGCTACTGAATGGATCCTCATTTCCTAGTTTTTTTTTATTCAATCAGTATTTTTAAATTTTACATTGGGATTAATAACAATCAAATGCAGATGAAATACCTTTTTAGTTGTGGAAATTTTTGTGAGAGCAAGGACTTGTCCAAAAAGTTCATTTTTCAGTGTGGCAAACTACAAACTTAGCACTAATTTTTTGCATTAACTGGAATAGGTAATTACCTCGACCTTTTTGTACAAGAAGAAAGACTTTTAACACTTGGATTTCCCATAGGATTTCACATAGAATTTCACTGTTTGAATTGTGAGTAAATGTTGAAAGTATCTCATGCATTCTTCTTACAGGACACCAACTCCAGATGTGCTTGTGGTGAGAGAAGTGTACGATGGCAATGGAGCTCATGAACAGTTTGCCTTAGAGCTCGAGCGCTGTTTGGAGGCCGGCCCCAACACAATAGTCGTAGAGCCAGCAGCTTTGGGTGATGAGACAGCACGATGGATTGCTGTTGGAAATTGTCTCCATAAAACTGCCGTGCTTGCTGGATTTGGGTCACTTTTTGGTGGTTAGTATTTTTGGGACTCCCTTCAGGGGCACAGGACGGGCAGTTTTATTAGGTTAGTTAGGTTTGTCTATCCTATGCTATGGGGACTGGCAGCCCCAGGGAGTGCTGGTAGGTTATCTCAGCTATAGGTAGGCCTCTAGGACTTCTACATTTTATACCCACTCTGCTTCATTCAATTAAACACCTCCTTTACTACCCCTTCCTTATATTTTCTTCTACTATCTTCTACTTTCTTCTTGTTTTTTCTTGTTTCTATGTGCTGGGAATCCTGTGTGAGAACACTCCTGTGCATAGATTCCACATTCCCTACAGTCCATGCTAAATGGTACCTCCTTTTCACCCTCATGAGATTGCATTTGATTTGGCCTGAAAGCTTTAAACAAAGTAACTAATAATAATAATAATAATAATTATGTGTGACTGCATTTTGACATGTACGCTGATTGTATAGTAAATATTGAATAATTCACTTGCCATGATGTGTTAAGATGTGAATGTTGACCAAACAGTACATAGGTATTTCATTTGATGATCAAGCTACCCAATGTTTTTTTTAACTAGTGCTACATGTAAAGTTTTTATTATGTTGAATGCATTTACTGGAAAAACCACAAGTTTCTGCAGTTTTTTGTGATGATTCCATTGTAAAAATTGGACACATGCAAGTGTACCAAAGTGCCAGTTGTATTTTGTGGGTAAATAGTGTAAATCTAATAAAGTTACCGATACTAAATTTTGATATGAGTTGTCTGAAATAGTTGCACAGAACAAAGGGATTACAAAAAGTAAAATTTGAGTGTGCCTCTCACTAGCCATGACATTTTTTTTTTTTTCATGCACAATACCAGGTATGTATGTCCAAGTCTATTTCTTAAATTGGACACGACATTGTAGCAATAGCTTGAAGTATCTGTGTTGATGTTTTTTGAAAATGTTTTTGTGTTTCACCTTTCAAGCTAAATACACCATGAAAGGCAGAAAATAATTCTAATACCTTTATTTTCTGTATGAATAATAATTTGTTGTATGCTTGGTTTGTTTTTAATCTGTAACAATTGATCCAAGTGTACTTACTGGCAAATTTTTTGAGCTTCAATGCTTTTATAAACTACTGTTTGAGGGCATGTACTGGGAGTTTCATTTCAGTAATAATTTGAGTCAAATTCAAGACTCCTGCTCAAGTGCTCAAACAAAAGAGAAATGGCATCACATGGTCATGACTCATTACAGCATGGGCCGCTCCTGACCGCCTGGTGGCGTGGGCTCCTCTTGGCACCCTGTCCCTGGCCTGCACTGCTATCTACACTGCCTCCTGGCAGTTTGATCCCTGCTGTCAGTACCAGGTCAGTTCAATACTCCTATCATGTAGTCCAATACTGCTACCATAGCCGAGTTAGTCCAATACTGCTACCAGAGCCGAGTTAGTCCATTACTGCTACCAGAGCCGAGTTAGTCCAATACTGCTCCCAGAGCCGAGTTAGTTCAGTACTGCTGCAGTTTGGCTCATTGAGTTTTTATTTGAGTGGATTTTTGAAGCCCCTGTTTTCTCCGAGATGTGGGGGCAGTATGCAATGAAATTTTTCTTAACTCATTTGACTCACTCGTTCACTAGCTGCAGGTTAGCTGATGAGTTTGATTGTTCTGCTGTTTGGAAACACGGTATCAAACACCATTCAAAAAAGCCAAGAAGCATTAGCCTTTCCATGCTTGGAACAGGTTGCCACCTTACAGCCAGCCACTTTCTATTTACAACTGAATGGGATTCGCCTTGAAAATGCTGCCCTTAAATACCCTTTACCAAATTTTGGAACCATTGAAGACTATGCCCTATATTTGTCATGAAAAAAGAAACCCTTTACCTCTGATGTGACTCTTGAGCTCCATGTAAATTTAATTTGTACATTAATTAATATATTAATGGGCTCAAATGTATTTTTCAATATCTTGTAACGAATGTGACTTGTAAAGCATCGGCTAACAAAGTCATGGTTTTTCCTTCTAATTTTCAATCAAATGTGCAAAGAAAAAGGTTAGATTTTTCACAAGAAATTGATGAGGGGCAGAAAGGGCCAGTAAGCACACAACTTCTAATACTTATGCATAAAATGCTATTCCCTTACACGCTGCCTCCAAGCCATCAGCAATGATTGTCATGTGTGCTGCAATAGTGGTGATTGTCATATCCACACAGTCAACAATGATTGTCATATCCACACAGTCAACAATGATTGTCATGTCCACACCATCAGCAATGTTAGTCACGGCCGCTCCTATCTGGCACAAATAAGACTAGGGTAGATGACGTAACACTCGGATATAAACACAAGAATAAGACCACTCAGCTCGTTACTCTTGCCATTTTTTATCGTAGTGATGCATGTGCAGGTGGAGCTGGATTCAGGACGTCTGTCGCGCCTCATGCTGGAGTCGGTGGTGAGCAGCACTCCGGTGGTGCTCGTGCGGAGAGAAGACAACCGTCGTAAAGTACTTCACTCCTCGGTGTCTCTGCTTGCCGGTGCGCTGTGTCTCTACAGGTTATACCACATTTACAAGTAGCGCACCCGTGCGTCCTGTGTTAGTACTGCTCTTATAGTGTGCACCTATCCTTACCTGTGATAGAACGAGCCCAGCTCTGCCTGTGAACTAATTGTAAAAATGCACGATTCACTCTAGCAGTACTCTTCTAGTTTTCCCCTTGAAAAATTAATTCCGTGATCGTCCAGTTGAGCCATAGAATTATCTGGGTTGGTTTCATTAAAGTTTCGGGCTGTTATAGTGAGTCATTTTGTTCACTAGTGAGAGCTGGGTTTGTTCTTTAGAGGGAAGGATTCCTGTGCTTTGAATAGCAAGGTTCACACGCACATTTACATATATAGTAGTGTGCCTAATGTCTCCCAGATAATGTGATCTTAGTCATAAATGATTCAATAAAGGTTCCAACTGCTTGGAATCACTTCGCAGTGTAATTTTATGAGTAGTTTTTTCATGCATTAGGCTTTAATCGAAACCGAAGAATGGAAGCGTAAAATCATCACACCTGCTATGCACAAGTGATGAGTTGGCTTGGAGATTGAAAATGAGGTTGCAAATTGTACTGCAACTCCTGATTCTGTATGTCCTGGCCTGTGCGAGAGGGGTGTTAACCTGTGCATTCGAATATCGTGTAGTATTGTACTTCATTTTCTAAAGTAATAACAGAAAATTTTTATGCAAATAATTTGGTGTGTTAGACGAGTCTCTCCCACGTACAGAAAACTGGCGTGTCCTGGAAAGGCATAGGGATTCGCACACAGAGGCGTTTGAACATCGTGACAGACGCTGTCCGCGGCAGCGTTTACTCTCCATGTTCTCTGTTAAACTTTTTAAATGGAATTGTGGTCTCGTTTTCGTGTTTCGCGAGTGTAGATTTACCTGCAAAATTGCTGCACTTGCGCTGTGCGTAATTTTTGGTTTTCTAAAGTACTAGCGTACAATATATGCACTAAAATTTGTGTGGTTATAAAAAGGCATACAATGGTAGCGCAGATCGGCTTATCTTCATTTGGCAAAAACATGTTAAGATTGTCTGAAATTAGACAATTTTTACTACGTGTTGTTTTATTGCATGAACTGTGGGGTGTCCTCATTGCTTCCCCATGCACCTTGGGGGTGTTATGTAGGGATGATCTTGTGCACCTTATCTCAGGTAACTAATGAACAAAGGGACGAGCAACTCTTCGGACTGCATCTTGCTTTCTAGACTTTGAATTTTCTGCGTCAGGGGCTTGAAAGGAGGCATTTTCGATTATTTTTGAGATGTCAACTAGCAAAAACCTGTAATTGGGAAGTCATCAACGTTTTGGCCGAGCTGAAAATGTATTCAAAGTCTAAGAGAAGCAAGAGTACAGTGTCCATTTATATTAATTTAGGCCATCGTAAATACTATAGTATTGAAAAACACTATTGATTCACAACGTATATACGCATTTTTTTCCCCTTTCAGACTGAAGAAATGCTAGGCTATTGTGAAAGTCGATGCCCTGGTGAATATGTTAGCAAATTTCTGAATGATTGCTCATCAGACTTAGGTCTCGTTAGTATTGTTTCCTGTTTATTGAAGTTTGACCACCCGTTGTGACTGCCTTATGCGAGTGCCCCCGCTGTCCCAGGATCATGTCGGGGACCGGGCGACAGGGTTCTCTGGTTAGCTCCTCTATGAACACCACGTATATTGTTTGAATGTTGAAGTTTTGGAACCAATACGTTATAGGAACCTGTGCCAGTCATAAATGGAATCTGTTTATTACAGTCTTGTTAATACAGCTTCTGAGATCGCATAACGTGGTTGCGGTAGTTAAAAGCTGGGGTCTAATGATGATAATTTTAATTGTAATAATTGGTGAAGTTCAATGTAACTTACGAGAAGTTTTATTTTCTTCTGCTGTCAAAGCGCTCTTTCTTTTCGTATGCCTCGAAGGTTATGTCTATTTTTGGAAGCTTTATTATCTTGAAGCTTTCATCGCAAGTGTTAATGTTAAAATGGCGTCTGTGAAAGTTGATAAATTGTGTGATTTTAATCAGTATTTTGCCGTTGGTTAAGCGAAATTCATTTGTAGCGATAATGTTTACGCTTATCGCGTTGTAATCGTTTACTTTTAAAGTCTTCAATTTTGTGTGACAAGTCTTTCATTTGTAGTGACACGTCTTTCATTTGTGGTGACACATCTTTAACTTCTTGTGACACGTCTTTAATACTATGTGACACGCCTTCAATTTGATATGACATACTTTTAGTTCGATGTGGCACGTCTTTGACGTGACATGTTAAGCATTATGTGCTGAATTTTTCCAGTGGCGTTGTTATTGCTCAGCATTTTTTACTGCGCATTCATTGGCACAAAAGGAAAGAGTGCTCGTCGTGTCCCTGGCTGAGCTTCTGTTTTATGCGAAATTGACGCCCGCGTCAACGGAGCTCGCCTCGCTCCGACACGCTTTTAAACAATAGGGGTCCCTGGATATGCCCAACTTGGTTCATCTCGGAACGCTAATCTAACAATTTAAAGTTGGGTTTCTTTTTTGGGCAGGTGAGGGCTTAAAATTTTTTAAATACATTGTGCGATGTTGCCTATGGGTCCAGCATCATCGGACCTCTTCCCCTCTATTTTAGTCCATTTAGTACGAGCGTTGGCTGTACGTATAAAAAGCATCGGCGCCCAGGCTGTGCTTAGCTCTGTACCTGCAACGATCATGTACATTCTTTCGAGCTGCTCTGAACGCAGGTATCCCGCTGGGGGTTCTGGTCACCCACAAACTTGGGTCACGTAAACTACTACCTGTTCTGTTACGATTTGCTGAACTTGCACATGATGGGCAAGCGAGTAATTTCTGCTAGCCTCTGGTGCACGACTCTCGGTTTTATATGAACGTTGTGTGAACAGGGAGGGAGTTCCAAGTTCTATTGATAACCTCCGACGAGTAGTTTATGTTTAAACTAGTGAACGCTGCGCCTCGCCAAAAATGGCGGGACAAATGCTGTTAAATTCTTGAGATGCCTTTTTATTTACGGCCACTGGGATATGAAATGATGTTATTTTCAGTATCACTGATACGGCCTTCCTTCTCTTGACAGTCTCGCCATTAGTTTAGGACGGCCGGACGAAAGGACCAAGCAAGCAAGCAACAATGGGCTATTGTTGTACAGTGGGATATCGGATCTGTAAATACAGTAGTAATCGGGCATTCCTGACGAGTCCTGCGCTCTTTTCCTTGCACAGCGAAATTTTTAGGAGAAAAATTTGATAATTCAGAATACACTTTGTTAGAAGAAAAATCTGGCAGTTGAGCACCCACTTCGTAATGGCCAGACGTATGGCGGCTCTTATGATTATTGCTAACATCCATGGAGATCAGAGATACTCAGGCAGCCGCCCGGTGTCTGTGAAATTGTATTCTGCTCTTCGGCTGATTAGAGACTTTGTTGCGTTCATACTTTGTTCAACTAGACGTGCTTGTGAGAATTTTTGTTGTGTTACGGGAGACACGAAATGATCGATTGGATATTTTTGTATGTAGTTGGGAAATGTGTCTGAATTGGATAACATACATGTTTCTTCGAGCAGTTCGGTGTAATTCCCATTATTTCGCTTGAGGGATGAAATATGATGCAAGTTGCTAGTACCTTCAATTAATTATTGTAGAATAACTGACTGGAAAATAATATTGAGGACTGCACAATGAACTCTGCTTGCTCCTAATAATTCTTCCTTCAATTTCAGTAGTTCAAAATAGAGCAGAGCTTCGTAAAATTTGTCCAGTTTTGTGTCCAATCTATTTCTCTTGGCAATTGTCTGTGGGCGAAAACTGAGTAAGGAGAAGGAGAGCTGTCTGATCAAAGCAAGATGGAACTGCATTTTGCCTGTCAAATCTGTTCATAAATATCTAAGAAGAGCCTAAAGTACGATAACTGAAGCAATATTTATCTTAAGAAGTTATGTAAATTCAACAATTCAGTCCGGCATTTTGACTGAAAACTATAGAGAACTGAAAAGTCGAAAACCTAAAATGAGGCTACTGAACAGTGGAATCGATGTCTACTGCGGTTGTCTTCTTCAATGCTTCATTCCGTGATTATTTCTTGTGTTGAAGTTGTTCCCTGAGGTAAAACCCTCACATTCAGGCTATGCCAGGGTTAAGTGATGAACGTTATATGTACTTGCTCTTCTCCTTGGAATGCAATAATGTACATAATTCTGGTGCTGCTTGTGATTCTTTACTATCTTGGGTATATTTCTAGCACATGTATCATTAAATGCCATTTTTATGCGTCAACATTCTATATTCGTGTAGGAATGTTGATATATTTTTGTTCAATGAATTGATTGGGTATGAAGTTGCTTAACGTGGGGTATATAGTGTATCATAGTTATTATTTCAGTGTATTTTCTTACTGTTTCAAAAAAGATGCCCTTCCGAAAGTCTCACTTTGCTGATGAGTTTATTGCAAGACGATACTATTGAGCAGTGGCAATTTTGCAAGATAATGCTGTTAATCATCAGCAGTATTGCGAGATAATACTATTGATCATTGCTAATGCAATATATCGTTAGCAATATTGCAAGATAATACTATTGATCAATGACAACATAGCAAGGTGATGGTATTAATCATTGGCAATATCAGCCATCTTAAAGTATTACTTTAGCTATAAATACCAAAACCTGGAAGTGTTCACTTATTTAAATGAGTCTCGGAAGTTTGATCATTGATGCGAGTCTTTGATTATTTTATTGCCATGGCCAGTGGTATGCATGCAATTTTCAAGAAATGAGAAGCCTTATGTACATATGTAAAAAAGGATTAGATTGTGGAAGTATTGGATGGTAACTTAGAAACTGTAGGGATCAAGTGTATTGTCCTGCGAGTATGGTGGAGAAAAATGACCATGTACGCATCATATTTTTTCTTGTGTGATCAACATGTTTACATGTATTTTTGGTCTTCATTGACGACCTAAGACTTGCTGGAATTGTTTGAACTGGATTCCTCATTGCTGCGGTGCGGTGGGGCTTGCTCAATAAGTTATATTTTTTCTGAAATCATCGTTGTCAAACTCGAGGCTTGCCTCAACGGACAGTGGAGTCCTAAGCATGTAGGCTTGGGTGTGAGTGCGGCACGAATGTGCTAAATGTAATTTATTGAATTCTAGCTAACTTTTATTTTGATTCTTAGGGCAAAGTACAATATTACCTGTCCACGACTGCTGGTTGGTTGAGCTACGAACAACTTCGCTTAGACGCATGCTCATTATATTTATGCACTTTTTCTTCTTTTGTGCTTGCAGTCACAGTTCTACTGTTATTTATTCTTTCCTCTCCATGTTATTATCAGTGGAACGTACAAAAGTTGAGCGGTGTATGAAGCCTCACTGCGAGAGTGCAGTATGAAAAGCTTATGAAATTTATCATGTTGTCACATGAGCTTACTACCCGAGTCTATTACACGATGGTGGTCAGTTTAAAAAGTGAAACGAGGGGATAAAATTTTAAATAAGTATCTCTCTTTTACATTTTTTTCAAAGTAGACTCAAATACTACCTACTTCAATCGTGTCTTCATGTTTTTTACTCTCACAATTGCCAGAGTGTCGCAGATGCGGTGATGGAGCCGTATGTGTGTTTACAACAGGCAGCACAGATCGTGATCGACACACAGCCGCTATTGGTTGCGACCGACCGCGAGTCTGCGGTGAAAATCACACCGTTCATGAAATGTTGACGGCGTGTTTACTGCGTGGGGTTGTGGTCGTGAATCCGACCACTAGGGAATCGTTTAGGTCGTAAGTCGATCACGTGTACTCTGAAATATTCAAATGCGTAGGGGCGTGGAAACGGTCATTTCTGAAAAAGAGTATTGGTTCGATGATGAATTGCTAGGTCAGTTGAGAAAAAATGTCTTCATCTTGTGTTAAATAACGTTTTCTTTCTTTTTAATCGTATTTTGTAGCTATTGTCAATGTTTTGTGAGGTATTGGTAAATATAAGTTAAGGATACCAATTAGTGGCACAATTGTGTTCCGAAAAAAAAAAATTTATGGTCGGGCTTCAAGGATATTATAAAACTTGCACAAAAGATAATGTTCATGCCGCCGCGTTAATTTGAAGGTGATAATTTCGCTCCAGAAAGGTGTCGACTACTCCTGAAAGTCGGAAATTACTGCATCCAAGACACTCGGTTGTTCCATCCGTCTAATGATCGACTTCAAAACAAACCGCTCTGCTCATTCCTGTTGCCATTGTCTGTTCTAATGGTGAAAGTATTCCCGAACGGAATAGGCCACACTCTGTGATGCCATCTGTGGCATATACTTCACCCTCGGTTCTACCGTACTAAATTTGTCCCCTTATTCTGTTCTTGAACTTTTTGCCGAGCAAATTATTTTGCTGTAAAAGCTGCAGATATCTTGTACAAAAAACTAACGGCAGCTTTAGGTATGAATATATATATGTACATGCAATAAGGCTGCATTTAGCTTTTTACAAAAAACTAAGAGCATTTTTATGGAATGGGACAGTTGCGTCGTCTGGGTTGCTGGATGATCAATAGAGAATGTGTCCTGTTCTTGCTGTAACGACTGCTGTGATTGTATGGCATTGCAGTTCAGCTTCTCACATACGGGGACAAGGTAGGTGTAATATTTTATTTAATCAAAGGTCCCCCTCCCATCCCACCAGCAACCAAATCGTTAAAACCACAATTTTATCACTTTAAAAACATAAAAATAAATAACTCAGCAAGTGCATCTCGCGAGGACTGTTTGTGTCGCTTAATACGTAGCATGGCAGGCTGTATGAGCATCTACACCTCCTGGGCCTAGTACGTAAGACTACAGTGTGTGACTTGGAAGTGTTGCTGCTCGGAGACCGTTCGGTGCTTCATAACTGTTGTCTTATTTTTATTAATGAATGAAGAAACTGTCAATGTCAACGCTGCTTCTCAAGGAAGCTCACAAGAAGTGTTGCTGAGCGACGCTGTGTTTTCAAGTGTTCTCTTGCAACTGTTGTAAATACCGAGTTTATGGAGAGCTGGTCAAACACCTGTCTATTTTGCAATAAAACTGTTATTTCGACCTATTC
The DNA here is from genome assembly GCA_014899125.1 of Orchestia grillus. NCBI lineage: Eukaryota > Metazoa > Arthropoda > Malacostraca > Amphipoda > Talitridae > Orchestia > Orchestia grillus. Next base: position 25,895 of record VOMN01014588.1, read on the forward strand.
TGTTATTACCTTCGAATTTGTGTGTACACTCTACTACAATCGTGCCAAGCAGGGAACGCTAAGTCGGTTTCAGCAAATGGCTCTACTTTCAAATTTGCCTCTTATGACACAAATATTTTCTGTACGTTTGATGCTCCCCCTAGTTGTTACCAGCCGCTCTATGAGGGGGACGAATGTAGAGCGATTGTTTGCTGAAACCCATCTAGCTCTCTATACAATGGACGGCTGTCCTGATTTGTACATTGAAATACTAAGGAGTATGTGCCTGCATATGGGACTGTTGTATGGTCCTCTTATTTCAGCCTTAATGACCAATAATTTTTATGTATTATGTAGAGTGTACCTATGATCCTTCCACCATCGTTACCTTCGAATTAGTTTTTATCTAACTGGAAAACACACATCAAAAGGTTATTAGGTTATTAACACCTAGTTGTTCCACAATACTGACCCCTAAATCAAGTTTTTGTATGTTTTGTATTCGTGCCTATTTAAAAGCTCATGTCCAGTCCTAATGAAGCCGAGAGTTTCTGTCTTCAAAGTTTTAGTGGATCTCTGACTTTCAATTCCGCATTCGGTTCACCATCATAACTCTTTCACGAACTCGGTTACAACTAAATACTTGAGATACTTTTTCTTATTACTTTTACTAAATACTTGAGATACTTTTTCTTAACTTTTACTAAATACTTGAGATATTTTTTCTTATTATTTTTACTAAATACTTGAGATACTTTTTCTTAACTTTCAATAAATACTTGAGATACTTTTTCTTAATACTTTTACTAAATACTTGAGATACTAAATACTTTTTCCTGCAAGGGAACGAGACTAGCCACAGGTGGTCTCGTTAAGGGGCGTGACGTCCCCTCAGGTCCTAGTCGCTCTTTTTGACACCTAACGGATATTTTTTTTCTTGTAAGGTGATGACAACCAGTTTCCAACCCAGTATGTTGTGTGTGGGATTTGAGGAGCACGTGCTACTTTCAGTTGATTTTTGTAATTCATTCCAGATGTGAGAGTATGTACACTCAGAAATGGACCTTTTATACGGGGAGAGTTGACCCTTTAAAGACTAAATTCTTCTGGCGCAAAGACTAAATTAAGCTTTGTACGAAGAAACTATCTGCAGCTTTATGTATATGTGCAATAAGGTTACCTTTACTTTTCAATAATTAGCTAACAGATTCTAATGAAACAGGGCCCTGCGGTGCATCACTTAAGCTCGCTCAAGGTTGAAAAATATCACGGTATCAGACATGTTTACCGATATTTTTGGTCAACTTTCGTATTTCAGTTTTAAATACGTTCAATATCTTGAGCACTGTAGACTGGCTTAAATTTAGTAATGAATGGTAACACCATATTACATGTGACAATCTCCAGTTTTCAAATGGCTCATAATCTGTTCATTATACACGGGGAGATAAAATGTTAACCAATTCGCTAACCTGTTCATCAAAATTTCCAGTGCTATATAGCCTTGTTATCATGTAGGAAAGTATTTCAGGTTATGTAATATTTTTTTAAGTTGATTTGCCATCGTAAATTTTAAAGAACATTCTGTGAAATCATAGACCCTACCCAATACCAGGAGGAGAACCCATCAATGTGAAGCCTGAAGCTCAAGTTTTGCCTGCCTCGTACCATGTGGAAACTGGAATCTCGCGCTCCTGGCGCCGGTAAGTTACTTTCTCTCCTTTCGTTTAACCTTCAATGACCAACTTATTTTTGCGATAAGGCATTAACCTTCAATGACCAACTTATTTTTGCGATAAGTCATTAACCTTCAATGACCAACTTATTTTTACGATAAGGCTGCATTTTGCGTTCGATAAATTATTTAAAGCCTGATGCATATCTGCTATGAGGCTACATTTACCTTTCACTAGAGAACCTCTTGTAAACGATACCCTCCCACGAACCTGACCGTACATCTTTCGATGTATTGACCAAGCTTGACGTGTGTTTTGGTGACACAAGATTTGTGTGTTGTTTGAGCTAGACTTTTCTACCCGGCTAAAGTTTGCTAAAAGTTTCCCGTCAAGTTTTTGAGTTGTTTCTAAGTTGTTTCGATCGTTTCTTAATTTTCTAGCCAAAGTTCATTACCCAAAGCCTATACTTCTTAATTTCACCACCCCACCTGTGGGGCACATCACGGAAAATGTGTTAAGTATTGCGCTTAAATTCATTACTGACGTCCCTCCGTTGCAGGGGGGCTGTTTGTGTTTGAAGGGTCCGAGCTGCTGGTGTCCCGCGCCCCTGGGGCGTGGCTCTTGCTCCCCGGCGACGCCTCCGTCAGCAGGAAGCACGCCTCCTTGCACCTTGTACACAGTCTCGCTGATCTGGTCAGTGTACAAATGGGACACATGTGCTACTACTGTGTTCTGATGTTTGGTTTTGTTGTGTTGTATGCTGCTCTTGTGTTGTGACATGTGCTACTACTGTGTTGTGATGTTTGGTTTTGTTGTGTTGTATGCTGCTCTTGTGATGTGTTGTGACATGTGTTGCTGTTGTAAATCTTGTAGTATGATGCATTGTGTCGTGTCAAGCGCTGGTGTTCTGTGGTACTGACAAACTTCGTTTGTGATGAGCACAATGACGCACTGCTGAAGTTGGGCGTGTAATACACTGCTTATCAATTTTCGTGATGTATTCTACGTAATTTATGAGTAGCAACATAGGTTTCACTCCTAGTGTTCTCAAATGTAACAACATCAATCTCAGTGAATTGCTGTTTTTATAACTGCGGTAAAATTTTTGCTAGGAGGCACGGTGTAAGCTTCAGAACTGTATGAAATGCCTGTGATTAATTTTGTTTACACGTGTCTGTGTTTCTGTGGTATGAGACGCGTCAAATTTCTAGTCGACATTTGTGAAAGTTGGTTTACTGCGTAGTAGGAGTCTTACTACGGAATTGTTTTTAACTTTTTGAGCTGACCTCGTAGACTACAAGACAATTTTTCGTTTCGAGTGAAAACTGAACAGTAGGGACGTGTCAGATTTGTGTCACACGTGCCTTTCTTGAGATTAATTTCTCTTAGCCTGTTGAATCTTATATTTCCTGTTTGAACTTTTTTGAACCCAATAACAGCAAAATTGTTTTTGCAATTAGTCTCCATTTAGCTTTGTTCAAAAACCCAGCAGCGTCCTTCTGGGAACGAGACCGAACGGTAAATATAGAGTTGATAGAGTGCATGTTCTATTGATAAATCATGTTATTCAGTTTCCTTCCTGTTTTTATGGCACCTGTCTCTGTAGAGTACCATCATTTTTAAAATTCTATATAAATCATGCTGTCTAATTATCTTCCTGTTTTTATGGCACCTGTATCTGTTTTAGTACCATGATTTAAAAATTCTACATACTTATTATAAAGTTGATGGCTGTTGTGCACGTGTGCGTGCAGAAACGCGGCAAGGCTGCAACACTGATGCTCGAGGACCTGAATGCCAAGAACGGCACCTACGTCCGGCACTCGACCAACCGACCTAGAGACCCCAATGTCTCCTTCGTCAATGAGAGCCATAGGATCAACCCCGGCTCTAGAGTGCAACTGCAGCACGGCGATGTCGTCAGGTATTGATTTATATTCCATGATTTTAATGATCTGAATCATTCCGTGTTTGTAACTTTTCAGCTGGAATCATGTTTCAATCTCTCTTTTCCGGTATTAAGTAAGCCTTACATTGGTTTCCTTACATTTTTTCCACTTGGATGTTAAAAGATTTTTTGTCTACTCTCAGAAAAGAAAGAAGATGCATTCAAGAATTGAGTGGAGTAAATTATCTGTATTGAGCAGTAGCTTGGAAAACAGGATATTGTTATTGTGTAAGGTTGTTTGTCCTTTGAATAGATTCTCTGTACATCGACATGTTAATCGCTCACCAGGTTGTTGGGATAGTCAAGACAGCTAACTGTTCTGGCTCAGTGTTACTGGCAGGGTTTTTGGGCGATTAAATAGAATATGATGAAGTGGATAGAGAAAGGGTGTTCACTTAATGGTATAGTTATTGTGATGTAAGATGTTCAGATAGAAGACAAGCTTTGTCGACCGTCCTGTAAATGATGTAGGCAGTTCTACAGAAAACATGACATTCAATATTCCTTATTCTTGAACACTAAGTAGGTACCTATGTATTTATGTCTTACATCCGTGAACTGATTGTTCAGATGTTCAGATTGGGGAAAGTATTTTTTGATTATTCTATCAACAGTTCTTTAAGACTCGTGTGCATTTTTTTGCAGAAAACTTAATGCTGTCAGCTTATCGTATTCCTGGACACCAAACATAAATTTATATCTAAGATCGGTGTGCATGTTCTTCAGAAGGAGATAGTCTGTGAAAGTTATGCTCAGTTCTGCAGAAGTCATGACACAGTCAATCTTCCTTATTCTTGGACACCAGATACAAGTACTCATATCGACTAGTTAGGTACTAGGTGTTCACATATTCAGTTGGGAAACAGCTTTTTTTCTTCAGCTCGGTGAAAGTTACATGCAGTTTTGCTTTCTTCTGGAGACACGAAGTTCTAATTCTTCGATATCAAACTTGGTGCGTCACCTACCATCCGTACACAGGTTCGGGCTTTACGCGAGCTACCGAGTGGTGTTCAGTCCGCTGGTGGTTGCCACCTCAATGCTGCCTGACAACGAGGCTGTTTTGCGAGACCTGCATCTTCTGGGGGCCAGTTTCAGCAAGGACTGGAACTCCAGATGCACTCACCTTGTCATGGAAACCATCAAGCTCTCTGCCAAGGTGTGCTGTCGTTCCCTCAGTTACTGTTCTTGCTCGTGAATAAGACGCAAATGTTGGCAGGTTGTGCAGCTGTCGTTACTTATTTTTTCGTTTATTTATTCCTAGGCTAGCAAATTCCTGCATTGCAACAAATGTCTTCATGAAACAAGGCGAAGTTCTTTTCCTCTAGGTATCTGTTTAAAAGATGAGTGCATCTAATGCAAGGTACAGTACGGGCCGTTATGCGTCTGAAGCAGTTTCAAATGCAGTCCTAATTAGAAACTGCAAGTTCTGCATTGTTGCTATATTTCGCATCGGTAATCCATTACGCTTTGAAGTTACATGAATTCTTCAGCTTGTCTTACAAAAATATTCATTAGTTCCTTTGAGGGAATGAAATAGTTATCGAATCCTGTGGTCATTCCATTGCCCTTTGGAAACAATTCTTCTTTAGTACATTCTGTGAACTACCAATTTTGCATTACTTCATGCATGCTCATACTTCGTTTGACAATGTCTACTTTTTTATACTCAATATCGTCATCCTTGTTCATGTTCGTATTTAATTTAACAAAGATAGGATTGTTCGGGAAAGATAAATTTTTCTGATAGTTTAAATCTCTGTTGTTTATTAAGTCCTTCAAGCAGCTAGGTTTCAGGCACCATAAGTCGACATTCATGTAAGAAGACGAGCATCAGTACTAGAGAATAATTATAAACCAAGTTGTTATATATATTTTATTTCTGTTCGTGTGTTCCCGTTTCTTTACACGTCGAAAAATTTTGATAGCAGATTCACGGGTTCAGGTTCTTGGTCAGGTTCCCAATCAGCAAGACTGTCAGGTCAGAGAAGGCAGCCCTTATCAGCGATGCAGCAAATCACATTAGTGCACGCGAAATTTCCCGTCGTTTTTTGACGGATGGAGACTCTAGTAATGAATGAGGCTGACGAGCCTTATCTCACTTCGTGTGTGTATTCCGACCGTAAGCTACGCATTTTGTGGTTGTGCAGGTGGCGTGTGCCCTGGCAAGTGGAGGCCTCATCGTGACTCCTGCCTTCCTCCCTGCCCTCCTGCAGGCGGTCAAAGACAAGAGCCCCGTCCTGCCACCTGCTCACGACTTCTTGCCTGCCATCACCGTGAGTTGAGCGATGTTGGAGCTCCTTGGCAGGTCTGCAGCGTCGCGAGTGTTGGTGGTGGTAAACACACGAATAATTCTGCAAAATTTTACGTGGTTGGTGTCCAGCTTATAAAGGCCTGAACTGTTTTTAAAAAAGGATTCAAAATAGAATAGAATGAATAAAATATGTTGAAAATGTTGACAGCCTTATCATGTGTTGCTACTCAAGTCCGATGTCGTCGCACAACGAAATTGCATTTCATGGTTTTCTAAAGGGAAACGTGAAGTACCTTGACAAACGTATCGCAAGTAATCACAAATCATGTAATGCCTGGAGTTAGTGTTAAAACATGTGGAATGACTGTCTCAACTAGTTCGTGTACATTTTTTCAGGACCAAAGTATTCACTTATTGACTTCATAATTCTTTACCGTTTCGATGGTGACAAGTAATTATAATTTAGTTGTAACCGATGTCTCTCAGCATCGTCCCAATGGAGTGGACTGTTCATTTTGTAAATTTTAGCCCTCGATTTTGAAGCATCGATTTTATTAGGTCCTTCGTTCATTGACAGAAATGATACTTCTGTTGCATTGTTTTGCCACAACTGTAGTTTTACTTGATTTGTGAGCGCACAACTTTCAGTTTAACATATTACCAGTTGCTGTCCACGGTTGTTGTTGTTGCAGTCACACGGTCACTGTCCACGTGTGTGGAGCCGTGGTTGTTGCATGCACACGGCCAAATGGACCACACAGATCGTGTGAATGCACCGCCACCACCTGAGCAGTGGCCGTTTACAATCTAACAAAAACGTCCAAAAACTAAAATTATACACACTGTTTGTTCCTCGATCAGTTGTGATTGTGCTTTTCCAGGAACCTTCAATTCAACCTTCGCCGTCTCTCTTTGCTCCCAACGGCAATCGGAAGTCGGTGTTTGTGGGCAAAAATTTCTGCTTTGGGACCGAGAAAGGACATCGCCGTTTGTCGAGCATCATACGTTTGGCAGGTAAGACAACTCAAGATGCAGTGCCTAATTCTTTGAAACGCTGAGAATATTTATTTACCACGGGTAACAATAATAGTAGTGAAGTAATATTAATTTTATGCAGTTCTGCAAGTAATATACATTTGATTTAGCAATATCAGTATTATACGTTTGGCCCAGTAATTCATGTAAAATACACGAGACTCAGTAGTACAAGTAATGAACATTTGGCTCAGTAATACAAGTGATATACATTTGGCTCATTAATAGAAGTAATGTACATTTTGCTCAGAATTACAACTAATGTACGTTTAACACAGTGGTACAAGTAATACTTAATATTCAGCATTGTAAGATATGGCCAAACCATTTTCATCTGAACTTGGCCAGAGTAAAATTTTCATTGACTTCTCATGCCGAGTTATGCTCAAGTTTTCAATCTTGTCTGTTCCTGCTGCATCTTTATGAAGTTTTTTTTTTTAGTCCCCCTACTTGCAACCAAATCATTAAAAACGCGATTTTATGGCTTTAAAGATATAAAAGCAAATTTTATTGCAGACGAAGTGTGGGTAGTGCACACTTCATAAGTTAACTGAGTTAACCCTTTAACGACCCAGTTAATTTGCATTAAGACCCTTTTGCTTTGTGCGAAACACTTCTTGTAATCTCACGTACATGTGGAATAAAACTAAAATTAGGTTATAATAAAAACCTATCCGCAGTATAATGTACATGATGGAATAAGCTGCATTAAGCTTTATGCAAAAAATTACTACAATCTTATGCACATATGGATTGAGATTGCCTTTAGCTTTTTACAAAAAATTAGCTGCGGCCTAAGGTATGTAGGTAATAAGACTATTTAGCTTTGTACGAAAAACTAGACCGTAAGATACTTTTAGTCGACAAAGAGTTTGATGGAAATTTTGTGGTGGCAGGTGGCGAGTGTGGTGTGCTGAAGGCCGACCATGTGGAGCTGCTCTGCTCTGGCTCAGCCCTGCTGCTCCGGACTGCCGAGGACTCTTCGTCTCCCACTCCTGCCTTCACCTCAGCATTAAGTCGGTTCCTGTTTCTCTGTTGTATTTCATTTCTGTGTTTCGCCTTCTCTGTTGTACTTCATTTCTGTGTTTCGCTTTCTCTCAGGATTTTTGTGTCATGATTTCCGTAGTGATGCATTACTGAGTCTGTGGAGAAAAGTTCGGTTGTGTGTCGTAGAGGGTGTCATTCTAAGGAAGGTGAAGCTCTTTTTCTTAACCCTAGATGGGCCAACTTAATTTTTAAATAAACCAAACATTGCAGAAGCAGTCGTTCACATTTCATGTACTTGTGTGCTTATTCGTCCTCGCTTTAAACGAAGAAAGAGAATTCAATGCTAAGCTATTCTAAACAGTTCTTATTCTTGACAGTGGCTCTTATACGGTTCATGCATTTTCCATCTGATCACCATTTATACTGATCTGAAAGATAAATGTGAATTCGGGTAGATTGAGAACTATAATTGTTTGATGAATTACTGATGAAGTGTAAGAAATGATGAGTGATGGTATTCGTGAAAATATCAAAAAGAAATGAGAAGGAGCAACGGGCCTTACTACAGTCGTTATCAGGAATTTGCATCAAATAACTTTTATTAATTCCAACACGTTTTACCGTTGGGTTTTAAATGCCTTACAACTATTGGTGTGGTGGGGGATGTGAGGAATGTGATGTGGTTTGAACTTCCTTTCCCAAGGGAAGTACTCCGTGGTCAAGTGAAATGCTTGCCTGAGCTAGCCTGGTTTGATAGTTTAATCGATTCATCTTCTGCCTGGTTCTGTTCTGTAGCGGATAACCACTTTCTACCTCATCAAGGTACATGCGCTCCATCATCTTTGTATATTTCAGACGCCCTCAAGAAGGCTGGGCTGCACGTGATCCCTGAGTCCGATATCGTGCTCGCCGTGCTGTACTGCTCCACTGAACGCTTCTGTAACCCATGCGTGTCTCAGCAGCTGCTGCTCGACAGGCCTGCTCCGCACACCCAGACGCAGGTGTGCGCGCTTCTCAACTGCTTCTGTGACTATTTTTGGTTATCTGGCATTGGGGGGTGGTCGCTCTTAGGTTTATCTGGCACGAGTAGTCACCTTGTTTATGTTTATCTGATAGAGGTAATCAGAAGGTCAGCCTGTTCAGGTTCTTCTGTGTGAAAGTCGGGTATTGTGGCTCGTTTTTGTTCTTTCAAGTTTTTGTGATGCCACTAGTGGATAATGGGCCAAATTATTGTGCTGTTAAATCGAATGAAAAGGTGCAGTTTTTGTGTTTGAATGCTCTCAAGCTCTTCTTTTATAGCATCAATGCGTTATGGTTATGTTGAATGCAAATAACGGTACAAGCCAATATGAGAGTTATGCCCAAGGCATTGAATGTTAGAACCACCTTTTCAGTCGAGTTTCTTTGGCCGACTACGTCAGTAAAACTTTTTTGCAAATCAGAAATATGGAACTCGATTGATAACTTGAATTAAGTTTGACATTTCAACGCCGATACACATCACAAATAAAAAAAGCTTTCCGTGCCTTTGGAAGTTAAATGTATGACCCGTTTCGGGTAGATCAAAGCTTATTGGGAGTTTAGTTTACCTCTCTTCTAAAAAATTCGCGCCAAGCGAGATTGAATATTAGTTAAAATTTTGCCGTGCCCTTTGTCACGGGCCGTTATTAGCTATATTTATTTGGTAAAATGTGTTGAGTTTTATGTATCTTAGATATTATTTTTCACATGTCTAGCGGAATTGTCATGTTAAAGAACTAATTGCAGTTTATGTTAATTATGAATTTTCTTTGAATACGTTATCATGCTTTAGTGTGTTGAATGTAATATTTCTCATTCTACTCACTTATTCATTGAATACAGAAATATGGCAACTTTGGTTCTATTCGGTGATCATATTTTGCTTAACTCAATCGCGTCACAACTAGGGCTACGGAGTCGGAAGGAGTCGGAGGTTTTGGAATTAGTCGGAGTCGGACTCATGGGAATGCTAGGAGTCAGTCGAAATCTGATTTTTTATCCGACTCCCACTTCCAAAGTTCAATTAATTTTTTTAGTATACTTGTCTTTTTTTACCTGCTACACAAGCAAACACTCATGGGCTTTTCTTTGATTAATTATTATTATTATTAATATTATTCATCCTTTGATGTCTTTAATCAACTAATCACCTACTGTGAACTAAACTTAATTTACCCTTGATGTTTTTATTCACCGTTACCACAAAGCATAGTAAACATTTCACAAGATTGATAAGTATGTAGTGCACCGCACTTTCAGTAATTAGAATTAGTAATGTAAGTTAATTATGTGAAATTATAGTTAACATTAACTTATGGATTCTATTTATTTTAGTTAACTTGCCTACCCTACTTATTCAAACCGTTTTATCAATGATTTTTAAAGTATTACAATTTTTTAAGGAAAACTACAATTTACAATAGCCAGCAATCTGTACTCACATGGTAAATAACTTATTAATTCTTAAATTAAATAGCTCTTGTATGGAAATTTTAATGATGTTACAAATTAAAAAATACGTAGGTCTACATTATAGGCCATAGTCTAAACTAAAGAGTATAAAAATATTGTTTAGTAATTAATATATAACAATTTGTATCTGTTACAAAGTTTCATTCAATTATAGAATTTGGTAAGGAGGGAAATAAATTGAATAGCCTAAATATAAATTCATAGAAAATAAAATAATTTTTCATTAAGAATTTAAATCTATAATAAATAAACTTCAATCATAAATGATTACCAAGGATAATACAGGAATTGTGTCGTGTAATGAAGGAGTTGGAGTCGGATATTTTAGAGTTCTGGGAGTTGGAGTCAGAATTTTTGGAATCCTAGAAGTCGGAGTCGGACCTTATACCTTCCGGCCCGCAACCCTGATCGTAACCCTATAATCTTTCTGATACTTCATTATATTATGTCTCTAATTTTCCTCCATATTTTAATTAATTTCTCAACTACTTTCATGTTGAATCAGTCTTTCTTCAGTATGGTTTTAATAAATAATACATGAATATAAGTTATTACGTTTTGTATTTCATGACAACATGGAAAATTTCAACATACCCTCTTTTGTCAACAGTCGTCGGTGGCCATATTCGCTGTTGAAACTCAAGACGTTCTATCGGCAACCTCTACAAACAAATCTTCAGGCACCAAGAAGACTTCGACTTGGCCTGGCGGTCAAGCTAAAGTCATTCCTGAAACTCCGAGCAGTTCCTGTAGCAGCAAAAAGTCAGATCTTGTAAATGATTCCACTCCACCTTTCAACAAGCAAGCGGATCATGGCAAGTCTCCTTCCAAAGCGAAGGGATCCAATAAATATGAAGAGGAGTGCATTCCGAAGTTGCTCGAAGTGGAAAAACCGACTCCTAGTTTAAATGTGCCGTCGCTTTATATTCCTGAGCCGACAATTGCCAATACGGATAATTTAGATAGATCGTCAAAGAAAAGGTTGGTCTATAAAAAAATGGTCGAAGGTTTATCAAATAATTGTGGTCTTTGTGATACGGAATATAATTTAATCACTAATCCTTTCAAGTAGTTTTCGTTCCACTTCTGCCAATTAAGTGAGTGAAGCTTTCGGCTCATATTTATGTCACTTTCGGCCCTTATTTGCGTCACTCGGTAGTTTGCTGCAGGAAGAGTTGTGAGGCAAGGTGTTCTCAACCTAATGAGGTCTCTGTGCGCTTGATCTAGAGTGTGACTCGTGGGGGCTTAGCCCATCGAGCGAGAGCTCACTGAAATGAACGAAATGTGTCCAAGATCGAAAAACCAATATCGTCAGTAGACTAAACAAATTTTTTTACTCTACTTCATGCATGCGAAGGATATGCCAATGAAATTTTTCACTCCTTCAATTGTTTGAAAATATTCCACAGGAAGATTTGGAACTTGATTTATTTCTTTAGCAAGAGCTTCTAGTTTTCTACAGCATCTCAGGTAAAATCGTTCTCGAAACAAAGGTATTTCCCGTTAAATTTTTCCGTTTAAATGCATTGAATTCGTGGTACTGGTAAAATAGGCTGAATCTTCACATGTCGAAAATTTTACTGCTTTTATGAGCCTTCTTGTAATACTAATATTTTTCGTGCAGATACCGGAGTCATGAAAATATCGCGAATGAATCAGCAGCGAAACGATCGGCTCCACCTAGACCTGGTCTGCCAGACACTCAAGACATAGACGCTCAGGTAGGAACTTGGACTCCACTGCCTCAATTTTCATGTATAGGTTTTTGACTCGCATTATAGGCGTATTGGGAAGATATACATCATATTCGAAGAAGGGTTAGTCTCAGTGTGTTATATTTGGTTCGTAACGATGTTTGGCTTCCATTTTTAGCTGAAAATGTAGTTTTTCCTTGTGAGTAACAGCGTAACTTTTATTACTGCTCAGAGTGCTCCGTAGGTTATCTTGGATGGTAGGAAATTACACGTTCCGTACAAGTTTTGTACGTCGGACAAGTGAAAAATTATCAATTCGTTTGCATTTAAATGCTTTGAGTTTTTGTTTTCCGTTATTCAACGAATATTTTGTTTTCATTTACGTGGTTGATGTTTCCAATTTATGATTATATATATCTGCATATTTTTTTCTTTCAAATATTGAATAAAACCTTGACAGGGTGAGGGCGATGTCATGGAAGAAGGCAGTTTGAATATATCGACCTTCGCTCCTCCTCTCGTGAGTACTCAGATCTACGAAGACGAGCAGAACGGATTTACAAAACCTGCAGAAAATGCTCTGCTCAAAATCCAAATGCAAGATCCTACTTCAGTTCGGAAGACTAACACTGATGCTCATAAAGTCGTCACGGGAGCTGTGAAAACTGCCATCTCAACTGTAGTAACTTGTGTCCCTCCCACTCCAACACCTTTGTCTCAAGCTAGCCCTGCTGATGATGGTGATGCAACTCTTCCCACCCCAGGTAACGACGTTGTCGTTCAAAGTAACCCTCGCTCAACAATGGTTCAGTCAAGAGCTCTCGCAGAAATATCTCCCAGTCTTGATGCGTTACTGAACAGCACGCCACTAACTCTGGGACAATCTACCCAATATTGTTCCGACCTACAAACGACCCCTCTGCCCTCTCTTGAACCTCCGTCTCTGGATGGCCTTCTGAATTTCAAATCATCGCCTAAAGATCCTGCCCCTCAGTCTAGCTCGCGTGGCCGTCCAATTTTACGCGACCCCTTCACTCCGCTCGACCCCAACCTGTCAAAAAAGGAGGCACCTTCGACCACATCAGACGGATTCCAGTTGCCGGCCGCGGCAGTGCGCCGTAGGAAAGTTCAGCAAGTGAGAAGTTGTTTCTAAAATTGTTTGATTTTTACTTTTCTTGAAAGTGTTTAGTTTTTCATTGAGGGGAAATGGTCCAGAGTTTTTCATTGAATGGAAATGATGTCATTTGAGCCGATACAATATCAAAAACAGAAAATTAATTATGAACGTCTCACATTGAGATGACATTCTATTTAATTAGTTTTCATCAATGGGTAAATCTTATCAAGTTACATGTTTTGCTACTTGCGAAAAGCTCACAACAAAAACATTTCATAACATTAGTTTTTTCTCTAAATGAAGCTAAATTTCCCTTTGTTCGGTGTTGTTTTCATGACTTTACCTGCTGGTAAGTTATCATCACTAATAGTAGAAGCTGTTGATGGTTTAATTTTTCCCCTTTTCTTTTTCTTGTTGTCTCTGTATTTACTTGGAGATGTTTTAGCCGTTACGCCCAGGCCACACTGGGGTGCCGCCGCTTAACGGAGGTAACATAGGTAGGGAAGACCGGCGTTCCGTTTAATTGATTTTCTCCCTGAGTAAATCCGATGCTTTATTGATTTCACTGCATAATTTGTCCTCTCATTGAGACTCTTCCTCCTACAACTGTTCTCAGTTATGATTGATAAAAATAGGCGATTAAACCCAATTATTCATGTTTTAGTGTAGTATATAATATGTATGATATATTACAATGTACATATGATATTCCATCTGGTCGGAAACAGTTGGTGCAGTCAGAAAAACGGTCCGGGTCTTAGTGTTTTAATGACAACTCGTTTCATGTGATTAGAGTTAGGCTAGTGGGTACCGAAGTTAAAGAATTTACTTTTTTCTTTCAAAATTGATTGATTAATCGAAACACGATTGTTTCCATCCCAGGGTTCTGAAGAATTATTTTAAAGACTATCCACAGAGACTGGATAAATCTGGAGAATGAAGAGGAAAATTATGCTAAGGAAAGAGAGGCATGAAAAGTTCGAATTGACTAACTCAGAACAAACAGCAGTCTTGCTAGCACTGCAAGGGAGATCCAAAGATTGCTAGCTCAAACCTGGTACTATCAAACATGTTGCGATGTATTCGTATTGAAAGCGACACCCTAGGCAGCGAAAGTTGTATACACTAGCTCGCAATCATTTCCGGCTACTGAGAAAAATTGTCGTCACCAACTGATACCTGTACCTCCTTCCGAGAGGGTTGGAAGGTAAGGCAAAAAAATCTAACCTTCGTTCAAATAATTGATGTATTGTACTGTCTGCCTAAATTGTAATTTAATAATTAATTTACAATCCTCTTGCATGTATCGTTAATTTTAATTTTGGGAATTAGTTTACTCGGAACATTTCATCGCCCACCGACCAAACCTAATTATTGTGTGATTTATCCATAAACGCATTTACTAGTAAGAAATAAATACACCACTGCCCTCATATGTAGCGTGCGATTAAATTTCAAGGACTCTAAAATAATAGATGCAGTAATTATGTACTGTGTAGGAACAGTATGCAAAATTTAACCAAAAAACATGATTTCCCTTAGTGTTCTTGAAAATACTAACTGGAGATTTGTTGATAATCGAAATTCAACTCGTTTCTCACACCTGACTTTTCATACAAGTTCTATTAAGTTGCGAATGCGTCATATTTAGTTGTCAGCAAGGGACGAAGTATGATTGACTATTTTCATCGAACTCATCATGCGCTAGGAGAATGATAAGATCAATCCATGGTTAAGGAGTCGGGTTATTCGTGTTTGAAACGAGTTCAAAAACTATGATATTAATGACTCGTGTATCTTCTGTGACACGGTCCAGTGCTTCGGCAAGATTACATTCAATGTTCGAAGTATTCATGTTGTGTATTTCCCAAATTACATACAATTTCTACTCAGTGTCTCAAGTATATAAGATATTTTGAATAGTTAAAAAATCCGTCTTTTCGCGTCTTTTATCTCTATCACAGCCTTCGTTATAGTATGCTACTTGTTGTCTTGCCGCTTCGTGTAAATCGAGTGCTTCCATGTAATTTAAATTGCTACGAGGTATTAATTTATTTAATTTTTCAAAGGTGCAACAACTGCCAGAATGTGCGAATTCATCAGCAATCCATTCAGTGGTTGGTGGCATAAAGCGGACTCGCTCTACCATTGAACTTGAAGAAAATAAGCGTCAAAAACCCGCTCCCCCTGCAGAAGTTGATGCTGTAACTACGAAGGAAGAACTGTGCACGCCTTCTTCCATAGGCCCTACTCACGCAGATTGTACTGTTGTTCCTTCTACATCTGACGGATTTATATCTGGAAAGGTAGGGACACATTCATAGATTTGTTGAACTTAGTTTTTAGAAACTAAATAAACGATTTCGTAATATTTATCTGTGTGCAGGTAGTTCTAGGATTGGAAGGCTTTCTAAGTTCCTTATTGGAAGAGGAGGAGGAAGTGTGTTTACAGGCTGTTCTCTAGACGCTTTGAGGTGTCGTGTTAGCACAATGCTGCACGAGAGCACATATATTGAAATATTGAGCGTCTCCAACGGAGGTGTGCTGACAGCGGAATGGTCAGTGTATTGAGCCAGTTGCTGGTTAGCAGTATCCTAATCTGCAGAGCAAATGCCTCGCCATTTGTGGTTTCAGTGAATTCATTTGGAGACTTGATTTAGACTTGTTTCCAGTATTGTACGCTGACGTGTCATTCCCTTGTTGACCTCGACAACTATGACTTGACGTTTTTCCTTATCGCGCACGCCCTCTGGATTTATCAAAATAAGATGGAAAGCAATATTGATCTCATATGTAAGGAAACCAAAGTGTCGTTTTAATCTTTATTCTCATAAATTACAGCTAAAAAAAAACTACAGAAACTCAGATTACCTTAATATTAAGAATAAACTTAAATTAGGTAACTTGCGCGTGTACTATTGATGGTAACTCGGTTTACTTTGTCGCTGACGTACGAGCGCATCTGGCGTACCCATAATGAGGAGTGAGTCACTTGCTGCTCGTTTATTCCCCAAGTTAAAATTTTGGTGCGCGAAAAGATGGTGGCAATTGATAAAATTTTAAGAAGTTGAAGTACTACTAACTATTATAATAATTAAAATTTATATTTGTTATAATGCGAGTATGCTCGCGCTCTCTCCTTACCGCCAGGAAACATTGGAAAGATTGATCGAAAAATCATTGAAATTAAATTCTTTGATTATCCTCATACTTCCGTCTACACGTGAATGTGGCTGAAATAATAATTTTAAATCGTAACCTGACCATGACTCCCCGCATTCAGAGACCAAGACTGCAGAAATCTTCAAACAAGACCACTGACGCACGTGACGGGGAAGCTGGGGCATTCCACGCTCCAGATCCTGGGCTTGTGAAGGCTGATGTTGCGCAGAGCGACAGTGAAGTCAAACCCTCCGTCAGCGAACTTGACAAAAACATCACAGTTTGTCGGACTCTTCTGGTCAGTTTGGTGCTCAGGACGTCCATCCTCGGCGATGATTATCAGCCTCGGCCAGCGAGCGCAAGTGGGAACGGCTCTAAGAATTTCAAGCGCTTCCTAAAGGTAAGATTTCGAGCGTGAAATATTGTATTTGTTTCGTTTCAGAAGTGTGGAAATAATCGCAGTTTGTGTTTAATTTGCGCAGCTAAATGCTGGAAAAATATGAATGATTTTGGCGTAGGGAAATATTCTTCGCTTATATTCTTAAGCACGTAACTGAGTGTCAGGATCTGTGGTTACAATATAATGTGCATTTGCTGGCTAGTGGAATATTTCGTAGATTTTTGAGATGATGTTCCCTTCTGCAGTTTAGAAATTGAAATGCTTTGCCTATGATGTTTTAAGACACATTAGTTAAGAAAAGTAAAAAGACGGATAAAGTGAATGGACCAGGAGAATGTTACTTTCTATTACTGTGAACGTGAATAACGAGCGCTGTGTGTACCGAATATCTTGGATGGGAAGTTATACGTAGCTAAGTACATACTGGGGTATATACCTAGACTTCAATGCACAAATGCCTGATTAGTAAGTTTCTATATTGGAATGTACGGGCTTTCAATGCATATTATTCAATATATATATAATTGTGGCCATGTGCCGAGATTCGAAAATGAACAAAATATGTTGACTTAAGAGACTGATACATGTGTGACCTAACTCTAAGAACTGTGTTCGTGACTTCTCTGTCCATATTATGAAAGAATCATGAGTTTCTGTCAAGGGAAAATAAATTTTCATAACTATGCCATTATTCTAGTGGAAAAAATGACACAGCGTGAGGGTCGCAGTGCAGGGAACCTGTTAAAAGGATGATTTAATCAGCGAACATTTCTCGTAGGTCCGTCATGGCGGTTCTGCGGCGTCTCTACCTCGCATCATCGGTGGTAGCGACCTCGTCCCTCACACGAGCATCACATCAGACGGCGACATCCAGAACAGCGGGGCGCGGTCGCTGTGGCTCAGCCAGCACCCTGAAGTGACCAGGATAATCGAGCAAGAAGACCGAGAGCGGGACGAAGACGCTGAGCAGGATGAGGTGGACTCAACTCATGGCGGTGCCAGGAGCTCTAGCAGGACTGGGTCAGCGTCCAGACCTGGCTCCATTGCCAGTTACTTTGCTGGCGCAGGTACGGCCAACGTCAACGGTGCTCGTGCTACGCATTCCGGTACAGGTCAGAATAGAGCAGCGTTTGCGAAGGATCCGTTTTCACAATATCAGATGCCCTCTGCTAACGTCAAGAGACGTGTTCCCAGAACGCGTATTTAATTAAGATGAGAATCCCAATGGATGATTGTGTAAAAATAAACCCATTGATAATCATGTTTCTGCAAGTGCTTCATTTTATCAGAACTCGGGGAAAGGAACACATTTTACTCGCCAACAAGTTGCGGTAAAGAGATGAAGGGTAAGAGGCTCATAATTACTTTATACAATTTCCGAAGGGTGAGGTATGAACGGTTGTTTACATACATGTATTCAGGATAATATAGGAAATTGAAATTTTTCTGTTACTTGCAAAATTTATTGGGTATGTTACCGTAGGAAAGGGCTAAAATTTGCCGTCATGGGTTGTGAAGACGTTTATAAACAGTTACCCTTCAATTGTCATTTACACCGAACTTGGTTATAAAGAGAAGAATCCTTGTTTTCGAAATAATTTTAGTGGCGAGGAGATTTACTGTTGATTAATGATAATTTCAAATCGTTTAAAAAAGTTACTGGAACAAGTTGTTTTTTTTTCATTCATTACGAAAAATATATTAGTTATATAGTACGATTCCGTTGGGAAAGATGCATGATCTTACCAAGAAAGAGAAGCAATTACTTCACAATAAATTACAGTAACGTTTCACCGTACATACAGCAGAGAGAATAGAAACTTTGTTCGCTTTAAAGGAACTAAGACGCGTGTGTCACCGTTAATTTTGTGCGCAACGTTCCACAGAAATTTTTCGTTACACCAAGAAACCATCAAACTCAATAAATGCTCCCCTACCTATTAGATCGAATAAGAATCTATTTTACCTCAAATTTTTGGCCTAAGTAACGTACAACAAAGACTAGATAAGCAAACAACAATTGATCAACTAAACGACCGCAGTAGATTGACAGCTCGTGGTTGTTTTGCTAATACATATTCATATGTCTTCTAACGGCTCTGATGATCCACAAGTCCTGTAGACATCATACAATCTGTTCACTACTGATCAGTCCTTCAATTCAACACACAATTGTAGTGAATGTTATCACCAGAAATATATTCAATCTCAAGTATCTAAATTACGGAACACGCTTAACCTGGACGATAAAAGTAAACAAAATAAATGAGATGAATGCCTACCAAAACGATTTTTCATTGAACACATGTGTGTGCACATCAGTAGAAGATACAGAGATGCGTCAGTTAAAACATGACTCGTCCATAAATAAGCATTAATGACGAGCAAGAACGAGACAAACAAGGAATTTTCTACACAGCACCATGGGCTCCTCCCCATCTCCTCCCGAGGAGAAACCCTTTAAGTTAACACTCGATATTCTTATCCTCACAACTGCTCCTTGACCCATTTTAGTGCCTGACGCACACAAAAGTTGACTTTTATATATCCCTTGCGCCTCTGACTGAAATTTACTCTGGCATCAGAAATTTAACGTCTTCATTTTTGTATACTTGACGAAGCTCGCTTAACTTTGAAGTGCCTGCTTTACATACAAGTTGAAATTAGAAAATTCCACGCAACTCCCCTACTTGAACCGTACCTGTTCAGGCGCTGAAGGGTTAATGCCCCTACCTCAGGAAACACTTCATACTGAGCAAAATTAAACCGAAAACTAAAAACTAGAAAATGAAGCCTTAAAATGATCATGTATACCAACAATCCCCAGTCGTAAAGTAACTATAAGCATGAAAGTTACGACGTGCAAATGTCAAAAATAAAACTGGTTTCTTCATTAAAAATATGTGAACTCGTTTCTAGCGAAAAACCCTTTCAATGAGGTTACTTTTGGCACTACCAGACTATCAAAAGCCTCTCATGCCTCAAATTCAAGCCTAAGAGCTTGCAGGAAGACGGTCTCTCCTCGGTTCACAAAGAGGGATACATGAAAGATCCATCAAATGCATTATCGGAGCTCATTGGAACACGCTGCACTAGTCCCATTTTGACCGTTGGCAATGCTAGAAGTAGACGAAGAGCCACAACAGCTATTTATGCTCGTACAAGATTCGAGTCCTTTGTGCTCGTTGAGTTCCTTCCAGGTGAACATGGCCTCGAGCACGTCCCAGAGACACGAGTCCTCTGGGAAATTGTTATCAACGAGGTTGACGAGGCAGTAGTTGTCTGCGATGTGCGAGATAACGCGGCGAGACTCGCTCTTCTCGTCGTACAGTTTGCCCCACTGCTCGTCCCACAGCGTAAACGCTTCGTCCTGGACAGCCCAATCAACATCGTCAGTTAAGAAAAATGTCCCTAATAGAGTTCCGGGTTTTTCAAATAAGTGGTTTTTGGAACACTGGAAATATTCAGTTTGGCAAGTTTTACGGTGGTGAACAGAAGAGGGTCAATATAAAAGTTTTTGAAACAAGAATCTCAGATAGTGCCCGCTGAGAAATCTGAAAAAAGTTAGATAGCCTAGTAAACTATTACACCATATTAGCCACACAAATGTCTTCAATAGAGTAGTCCCCTTAATACTATTGAGAACATAGAACACCGAAGATCTTCACGATCTGACCAAAGCGCTTACCTTCCAAGCCTTGAAGCTGACGGGGTCGACCACAGTGGGCTGGATGATCTCAGTGCCCGGGAACACTCCCCACGTGACGGCCAGTGGCCTGTGGCGATGGCAGTTAGTCGTGTCCTCACTGCCCTGTAACACAAAATTATTTTTAGAATAAAACATTTTTGGACGGTGTAACTCCAATGCGATATTTACTATGCGGTAGAGGTTCACTGGACGAGAGGAAGTGGAAGTGCGTTTGCAAATGCGTGAATGATCTGTCCCTTCACCGCCGATGTGAGAAGATAGTGCTAATATAATTAACTAAGAACGACTAAGCAATAATTAGTGCATGGTGTTCTAACATCCCAGTCAACTTCGTTTGCCATCAATTTTTCAAAACCATCGTAAAGTTCATTGAAGACACGCATGCTATACTCGGAAATTGTACTGAAAATTTTGAGCTAGTATAAGTCGATCTAGAAACCAGCATGAACTAAGGTTTCCTCATAGGTCGCTTAAGACGCACGTATCATTGCATGTTTTATCGATTTTGAGTCGCATTCGATAAACTTTTGACACAGTGTTCAAGCACACTTAACAGAACAAAATGAACCCAAGCAAGCTTTATGGCATCACGGCATCACTTCACTAGTCTTTAATAATTAAATTGCTTTCTACCACATTTTGATACACAATATAGTACAATAATTCTATGACTTTTAAAACTAAATTTTCCACGTGATATCTGAACTTTTTTGCACCAGATGACTAAAAGCAATTTGTACGGTGCAAAACACCTGCATCTCCACACGTAGAAACAAGCGCAAGAGAAACTAAACCTTAAATCCAGCAACAGACTACCTCCATAACTTGATTACCCATTTTTACGGAGATAACTTCAAGCAAAGCTTACTAATTTAATTGTCCATTTGCACAGAGTTAGATCCAGGCAAAAGAACGCAGACTTACATCTCTGTTGACGATGTGGTAGTTGACTCTGGGGAAGAGAGGCAGCACTTGCTTGAGAGCGGCAGCGTTTTGCCTGCTAGTGAAGAACTCGAGGTAGGCTTTTTGGTACACGTACCCTCCCGGCATGCCCCAGCCCACCACAGGGTCTTGACTGCTGGCGCCGTTCACGTTCGGCTGCACGGTAACACAAACGTCAGAAACATTGACGTTAATACGCGGACGACACGAGCTTTTGGGTTGTGTGAATCCATTATCGTCTATGTGGATTTCAAAATCCACTTTCATAAAAATGTTGCCAGTGTTTCGTGAAAAGCAAAATGCAGTCTTATTACACATATATTTGAGGTAGTATTTAAGTTTTCGTAGAAACCTGAATGCTGCCTTAGCACTTAAATAATTTGATTAGTAAAAGGTTAACGCTATGCAGTTTTGGGAGTAATGTACTCAAATGTCATACATGCAAACACGCAGAGATATACACTTTCAAAGTAATCAGAAACTTTGACATGAATTGTTCAATGCTCAGAGTAACTGAGATGGAGCTATAGAAGCTTTACGTAACGTACAAAATGGGGACAAAACGAAACGATTACGCAAAATAATGCAATAAATTTGAGTTCACAGCCACAGTTGTCTGCAACGACGCGACCATTCAGTGATGGATCAGAACACGCAACACTGCCGCTCAAGACGCAGTGGTAAAGTTCAGGCACTCGCATAAACACAGAATTTACTGCTTCGAAAGTAGTTTCAAATTTCGCCTTCAAAAATAAATAAATCGTTTTTATATCTCATAAAACTCATTAACAGAAGCACGGATTCTTTCAAGATTAAAACCGTGACTGTTCACAATAGGAACGATAGATTTACGTCCAATGGGCAAAAAAGTTTAACACTTTCTCTCTCTTGTAAAAAATTTGGCAAACTAACATTTCAACAAAAACATCGACACTTGGGTTTTAAACAACTTTACTCCACAACACCACCCACAAGAGCCCAAATGAGAGATGTTCCTCTACTTGTTTACCTACTGTCAAGCCACACAAAATCCGTTCCATACTCGTCCTGTTTGCTATCGTGCATGATGCGTCAAGAGCGACAGCGTTAACTTAGGATGGTCAGCTCTCAACAGGGACGGCACCGCTACCAGCATCCCCCTGACCTGAGAGTTGATGGAGAGCACACCGCGCAGGTTGAAGGACGCCAGCTTTTCGCGTAGCTGGCAAGTCTCTGAACTCAATTCGTCGTCATTCCACGGCACCTGAATAAAACAAATGAGATAGGTTTCATCTTTGTTGTATCCACAAAATCATTTCAACGTAAACGTTGAGTATTACAGAGATATAAACTCAGTCTAACTTTCTTCGCTGACGCGTTGATAATCATCTATTCGCGAGCAAAAGTTGTGCTTGAACTGTCAAAATTATTCTTGTTCCCGTTAAAAAAATTAGACAGAAGCTGAGTAAACATGTAGTAGTTCAGCCTGCCCCTGCGGACTAAAAATTCTTCAAGGTAAACGTTACTACAGAACAGAAAAGTATCCTCCAAATAGGACAGGTCGACAACTTATTTCGTTCGGAATTCCAGTGAGTTTGGTAACCTTCCTTAGCTGAATGTGTACAGAACTAAAATCATGAACATACAAAAAAAATACAAAATTTCCGTCTGAAAATGATTTTTGAAAAATTCAAAAGCTTGAAAAGCAAATGTTTTCTGCCTGCGCATTGGCCTTATTTTTCTTAATAAAATCATGTCATTTCACTTTTGCATCCCAATTATAATGGTCCAACACGTAATAATATTGCACAGATGACAAGCACTCGCTGTCAATGCATTTGGAGCCGAATGCCGCCCGAGCGCACCACACTTGAGCCAAGAATGGGAGATTCAAGCTCATTAGACAGCGATGGAAAATCGAGAGAAATATGTCTTTGTCTTACAGCTTTCGCTTTGAAATATCGTCTTAAGTTTGTTTCTTCTTGAAATAAAATAAATGACTAGAAAAATAACTTATGATTCCATTTCTTTAGTTGAATGACAAAAATATAAAAAATATATTACAAAAAAACTAACAGCTTCTCGTACGTACGGAAAATTGCGCACCACCACTCGCTTTAACACTTTGAATCCTAGGCATTTCAACACCTAGTTCTCCTAACTTGCCCACCATTTAAAGGGCTTAACGTACCCAAAAGATACTGAGGTATCCTTGTAGGACTCGAAAGGTTAAAATGCCGGTAGGACTCGAAGGGTTAAAATGCCGGTAGGACTCGAAAGGTTAAAATACCTGCCACCCAGAACGCACCTTGGTGACGACCTTAGCACCGTCCTCTTGCCACGCGGTCGAATGAGTGATGTACGCATGGAACACCCTCCACACGTCCTCCTCGGAACACAGGTTGTGGCCCCACATCGACAGCAGCTCGTCACGGCTGCTCTTCGACTGCAATTTGAACTCTCATCAGCAATTCGCTAAACGGAGCGTAGAATGAGGGCTCACATGGCCCGTTAGAATGAGGGCTCACATGGCCCGTTAGAGTGAGGGCTCACATGGCCCGTTAGAATGAGGGCCCACATGGCCCGTTAGAATGAGGGCTCACATGGCCCGTTAGAGTGAGGGCTCACATGGCCCGTTAGCGTGAGGGCTCACATGGCCCGTTAGCGTGAGGGCTCACATGGCCCGTTAGAGTGAGGGCTCACATGGCCCGTTAGAGTGTAACATACAATTCAAGAAATTCATCAGAAAAATCTAATCGCCTAACGGACTGCAAGCGGCACTCACTTCCAAAGAAACCATATTGATTCCAATTTCTTTTCTAAAGAACTAGCCATCAGTCTTGAATCATCTGTAAAACGTAAATAATTGCAAATTCACTGCTATCCCGTCCCAAAACTACAAGTGCGTAACAGAACGCTTCCACTCCTGTATCCCACTACTCTACCTGTACATACGATGAACAGCTATCAACAACTATCAACATGTTCGTTTCAACACAATCTGCATCAGAACAAATCAAGCGCCTCACTCATTCCAAATTCTACAATCCAGTCTGAGTTTTCCGCCCCGTTGATATAATCAGCTATGCAATGCTTGGGAGGCCAAAATCATAGATAATTATAGATACTCCAGCAAAAGAAGTGAAAGTGGGTAATGCTCTTTTGTTCTGCACGCAACAATTCATCACCAAATTCACTAGCTATCAACGTACTTCATTCAACCTACCAACCATCCACATAGCATCCTTCTTCACTTTTATTGCGATCGAACTAAGAAAACCAGAAGCATGTTTTATGCCTGGCTGTATATCTCTCAATTTTTAAATGCTCATATACCAAACGTGTAACATCATAATTGTAACAAATTAACTGATCTGCACGTCAAAAAACAGTTTTCATACAACATATAACCGCTTATACTGAATGTATACAAAATTACAATCAGCAACAAACATAACCGACCAGCCCGTCGGAAAACGTACGATTTTCTTACAATTTTTAATCGCTCATACACCACAAGCCCCAATTTGCAATGAGGTACACACAGAACTGACCTTGAGATAGAAGAGATAGTAGTCCTTCAATTCACCAAAAGCAGGAGATTCGGAGCTGCCCCAGCGCCCGTTTGGGAAGTCATCCCAGTGTTGGGTTCTGGTGTGGGGACAAGTGGGGACAAGTTAGGGAAGTCGTCCCAGTGTTGGGTTCTGGTGCGGGGACAAGTTAGGGAAGTCGTCCCAGTGTTGGGTTCTGGTGTGGGCACAAGTGTGGACAAGTTAGGGTAGTCATCCCAGTGTTGGGTTCTGGTGTGGGGACAAGTTAGGGTAGTCATCCCAGTGTTGGGTTCTGGTGTGGGGACAAGTTAGGGAAGTCATCCCAGTGTTGGGTTCTGGTGTGGGGACAAGTCCAAGACTTTCGTGGAGTGGGGACCGATAGCAACAAATAATATAATGCACCGTGGCAACTAAGAAAGTAATTCTATTCAGTTAAATGCTACTTCATCACTGATGCATTTTGTGCAAAAATCACAAGATGGGAGAATAAGTCTTAGACTTTCGTCGAGTAACAAATAATTTGATGCAGTACGGCAACTAAGTAATTTTAAGTCAATCAAATGCTATTTCATCACTAATGAGTTTTATGTAAAAATCATCGGAGCATGTGACAATAAAATTCTTGATCTAATTTTCCACCCAATTCCCAAAGGAAACATAATTTAATATACATTGCACTGCACTCACATAGGAGTAAAATGTCCCTACAGGATAAGAGATGAATACCAAATCTGATACATAATCTGCAAGATATAGAACTAGTTAATATATTTGGAGCTCAAGAAGCCTCGACTTCCATACGTACATGAGAGACCTTAAGCCATAAAACGCACCTGTACACATAGGCCTTGGGCCTGGTGGCCCAGAAAATAGGCCTGACGTCCTCACAGCAGCGCTTGTGGTTGGCAGCCATCTTCCAGGGCAGCGGGCGTCGAGGGGCGCCAGTCCACAGCCCCAGCTTGCGCAAGATGGCCGTGGTCGCCACTTCTCTGTGTGCACCAACACGGCAAGTGAATATCGTGAAATATATGCGTACACACGACGTGATACGAGTATACACAATGTGATACACACATACAAACACGTGACACACAATGCGTGATATACAGATACGTGATAAAGCCATCATACATAACATAAACTTTTTACAACTATGCACACATGCAACTTGACATGCACAATACTTGAATCATACACAACGTGATGTACACACAGTGACGTCTGTTCTCATACGTGACGCCCGCAACTCTGTCCATTAACTGGCGACGCAGACTTCTGACGTTTCGCTTCATAATTAGCACGTCTAAAGAAAATAAACTTACGAAACCAAACTGAAAAATTACCTGAAATGCTACTATCCAGCATAAACTCTCACTCCGTGAAAGTTCAAGTGCAAAAATAAAGTCAAGAAGCCATTCAACACCATGCAATTATCTTATGGAATACCTCGTGAAACTCGGCTTGCACTAGACGTACATCGACAGAATGCGAGTCATCGTTCGATCTGTTCATAATTCGCTGTAAGCATCGAGACCTAAAATGTTCATGTCGTGTTGCAGATTATACAAGAGCGAGGGCTCTACTGTATGGCATTGCGTGTACTTCACCAGATGAGACAGAATTCATTTCAGGAAGTGACAGACAACTTCGTCATGGATCGGAAGATTCCGTACCGCCTCGAGACGTTCAATTACTTCTATTGCATTGGCTTATGATTATTTACCTGCCATCAAGGCTGTTTGAAAGACATCCAGGGAAACGATGAGATTGATACGTTCAACATACTCTCACTGAACACAATTGAAACTCATAACTCAGGACTACGAAATAAATGCATGAGAATAAAATTACCGGCACATAAAAAGGAGATAATTGAAATAAAAAATGGACGCAACTAAGTATCCTCCAAAATTGATTTCGAAAATAAAATTTGAATAACATAACTTAGAATAAACTTTAAAAGACGTTAAGGTAAAAATACCTCCAAAAACATTATCACATTATACTTGAAAAATACTATGTAAATAAGGACGTTTCGGGCCCTAGCCCATCATCATCAAAATTCTGAAAAGGATTGAACAGAAATCACAGAAAATTTAAAAGGGTTTGCCCTAAAAAATAGAGTATAGTATTTTGCTCGTTCCAGTATCCCATATGCTTCAGTGTCTGCACACCCGATAGAGTCACACCCTAAAATGGAAAAGGAAACATAAATTTAAACAAAAAACTCTAAACTCTACATCCTAATATTAAAAATAACTTCCAGTGATTCTAAAGTAACAAAACTCACTAAAAAAACGCTAATCAGAAATCATTGAAACAAATTCAAAATAAACAATTTCATACACTGATCACACCTAAAAAAATGTCCCCCCACACTGTGGTCAAGCGAAATTAGCAAAAGTGGCCAAAACCAACCTATTGAGGGTGTAGAAATGCACGCCAGGGGCTACGTCTTTGTCGAAAAGCTCCTTGATGAGCGTGGTGGCCTGATGGATGCCGTAGTTCCTGATGGCTTCATCGTTGTCCTTGAGGGGCGCCACCACCTCCATGATCTCCTCGGGCACGTCCAGCTTGCTGAGCTTCACGATGTGGCGAAGTGAGTCGTACGACTGGATTGGCATTATGCCTGCACAACACATTACAACCATTAGAACTTAGTTACACACACGCTGGGCAAATATGCAGTTTTACATGTGTGAGTTCAATACTGGTATTGTACCTGAATAATACAACAAAATTGGCATGATTAAGTTCCGTATATAATTAGCAAATGTTTAGTTTTGTAATTGTAGGACCAATACCGTAAGTTTCACATACAATAAGCAAATGAGTAGTTTTGCAACTAAAGGCCCAATATTAGTATTTCGACAGTATGAAATCTATTGGTAGGATATCGTTCACAGACACGAATCGTTTGCCTCAGCGCAAGAGTATGGCACTATCATAATATGAACTACAAATGTACTAGTAATTAGAAATTGAAGCACAGCAAAATTTCATATTGCATGTATAAGATTAAGTGAAATAATATCAGACATAGAAGGTTGAAATTTTCTTTCGACCACAATTTAGCCTTGCATTGCCGTGCATAGCAAACTGTTTCCATTGTTAGTAGATCCGCATAACAATGCGGCATCGAATATCAGAGAATTCTGCTACTTCTTTCACTGGATGTCCCTTAGCCTAACCAAATGCAATAGCCCTTTTTCGCCATTACGAGACGTCTTGTTTTCGTCCTATCCTTGTACATCAATGTAAAAACAAGTGTACGTATACATTGCCAGCCCTGAATTAAAACTGGCGCCTGTTCAGTACTTGCATCTAACCTAAACTTCCGTCACAGCTTTGAAACTCGATTGATAAACGTAGTAAATTACTGGATCTCGAAAACAATAGGTGACTAATTTCTTGTCCGCGAAGCATACATAAGCATTTATATATTAACCTCAAACATATCTATACAAGCGAAAACCAGTGTTAACAGCATTGCACCTAATAAATGAGAAACTGAAATAAAATGCTTATACCATTATTTAAAAGTTAGGGATAGCAATGCAACTAATGTGAAATTTCGCTACATAAAACGACTCACTTAAAACTACAACAGATCTCACTAGACATGACGTGCTTGCAACCTATAAAAAAGTTAACGATAGCCTTGCCCTTAATATGAAAATTTACCCCATAAACTGATGCAATCAAAAACTTCACGAGAATTGAACTGTGCAGAAAACCCCGAATATCCCTAACACCAAAAACGAGTAACAGCGCAAGTTCGAAATGCGAATACAGTGGCATTAGAGACCTAAACCCAATATAATGAAACATCGAGGCGAAACACAGCTGTAGTACAGCGTGATCTCCACGCGAGGGAAAAAAAATTAAGAGTTTCTCTAAAGCGGGGCTCCGTAGCGCAAGTGTAGCGAGGCTCCCTACTGTTCAGGAGGTCCCGGGATCAATCCCAAGCAGCTGAGTGCCTCTTTCGGGAATGGAAGACCAAGCCTGATATTTGAAAAGGCGACACATAAATGTAGCAATTCTTTTTTAAGGAAAGTATCCCCAATTTAAGGCGAATAAAATACCCACAAAAATTACAGCAAAACAAATTATCCATTTCTCACTTCTTCTTGGCAATGCATGACTCTCACGTGACTCAATTCGCAAATACGTATGGTCAGTTTGCACCAAGTTTTAGGCCACAACACCAAACTAGTGAAGGTGCACACACTAATTTGCCGAGTTGTGGTCATGCCTAGGTCACGTCATCTAATAGAATAGAACGTGGCAACAGTAATGAGCCAAGCGGCCCATTTTCGAGTTTCTACTCAAGTCCTTTAAGTCGTATAATCTTTCTTCTTTGGTCACAAGTAACATTTGGGCTC